>JAANSK020199429.1:0-14531 GCA_011763485.2 Isoetes engelmannii
AACTGCCACTTTAGGATGAAGTAGCTTATCCCATGCCCAAGACCACATCTGCTGCCATTGAGGTTGAGGGAGTTGAATTCTATTTGATTAGGTGACAAATTCCAATCTATTTAGAATTGGCTAACTCGGGTAAGGTTTTGGCCTTTTGAGTTTAACCATGGATGGCAGGGTCTTAGTTTTCACTGGAAAAGCTTAAGTTTTCTGCGCGGACTCATTTTTCTGTTTTGATGAGCAGGTATTTTTTTAGATGTATAGTTATCCTGCAAGCAGTTTAGAGAATGAGGACATCCCATTTCACAAATTTGACGTTGTTTTTTGTAGGATGGATTATCTTCTGTGCTGCAGAGTTTAGTCCTGGCTATGGGCTATCATATTGGGCCAAATTTCTTGACTGATCGCATCCCCACAGAATTGTGTACATGTTGAGCTCTGATAATCATAATGCTGGGTAGGTGCATGCTTACCAATAATGCAGTTGCCAACCAATAAGGATGTCTAAATAGACACACTTCATTTCTATTATTGGGCTTGATGGCACTGCAGAGTTTACATCATTCTTGCATAACAAGATAGGCATTTTGTTGTATGAAACTTCTATTTTTATCCATTAATATGTGGAATGAAGTGCTCAGAAGTGCTCAGAAGTTCATTCTGACTAATGCTGTGGTTTAACGCCATCCCTTCCTATGGGGTCCTTCGCATGGTTTTACGGTTTGCAATCTAACTATCATTCGACCTTCAATAAGCTTTATGTACATGCTTTTAAAGGCAATTTGTGCATGTTTCAATTTTATTATGAATCTCCAAGTTTAGTCATGGCAATCACCTACCTTGGATCAATATTTTGTCTATGATAGATAGGTTCAATTTTATTATGGATCTTCAAGTTTAGTCATGGTAATCACCTGCCTTGGATCAACTATAAGGGCTAATGGGGGTTTATAACATATTGATTTGTGACGCATATTGATTTGCCATGAAATTTTAAGTTTGTCCATTAAAGTTTGTAATGGGTAGCAAACATTAAATACTTGTAATGTGCCAAAATTTATATGAACTCGTTTGTAACATGTGACAAACATTAAAATTTGCGATGTTGTTACAAATGCAATTTGTAACGTATGAAAAATATAAAATTTGTAATGTGTAGCAGATGAAAATTGAAACATGTGACAGTTTTGTAACGTGTTACAAGTATTCTTAGTAAATATAGCCGTCGGGAGCTTGCCCATTTGAGTTCTTCTAGGCGCTTGAGGCTTCCCATTCTCTTAAGTTGTACATCAATCTTAGCTTTACCACATTATTTTGTAAGCAGACTTATCAACAAAGTATTGCCTTCTGGCAACGAGGTTTCTTCTGGCTGTGATGAAGCACGGAAGCTCATAGAGGCAATTAGATTTGAGTATAAAAGTATTCATGTATGCCCAAATGAATGTACCTTGTGTTACAAGGACACTAAAAACATAATAAAATGCTCTCAATGCAATGAATCAAGGTATCAAATCCCAGGCTCTACCATCCCACACAAGGTATTGCACTATTTCCCTATATTTCATAAACTTTCTTGCATCTTTTGAACAAAGGAAAATGCTATCTTAATAGGATGGCAGGCGAGTAAATGTAGTTCAGATGGAGTTATGTGCATTCTAGCAGATCTGAGGATAAAGAGCATTTTGACAAAGAGTTTGTTATGTCATACCAATGAATCCTGCGTCAATGAACACTATAAAAACAGTGGCCAATGGCTAACAAGGATCTATCCGTGCATGTGGATCTCCATTTCTTTAGTGGCATTTCGGGGTCACAAGCTACCATTTATTAGCAAATGAGTGATTTTGGTGCCTCGATATGTAAACTACTAAATCTGTAGAGTTTGTGTTTCTGCAGCCTTCCTAGCCTTTGAAGTGGTCGAGAGCTTGCATGCAAGGTTTCGTCGTCGAGGGTCCAACGAGAGACCCCAATAGACAAAACGTATAAGATATTCTCATGCGCTGGTTCCAAAGCTGCCTCATCGAGATGGACAAGCTGGACATTGTGAGACTGAGTATGCTAGAAGGCAGGGAACCATAATTCGACTATTGATTGCATCCAAAAATCCAAAATTACTCTATGACATATATTTGAGGAGTAGATGATCGACCAAACATTCGGATTTACATGATGGATTCAGACTAGCAGGCTAGCCAAATAGTGCATTGAGCAAAAGGTCGACTAGTTGCATGTACGGAGTAGATATTGGCTTGGTTGGTCATAGAAGTTGGTCTCTAGGATAATTGGACTCGTACACGAAGTCAGAGACATATTCTGAGCTTGCTAGAATGGCCGAACTTGTCAAACCCGCTATTTTTCCATTTTGCTGCTACACGAGAAGGGGCGCCGGTGGGGTAGGAATTGACACATCCGTGCAGTGTATCTCTGTTTTTTTCATTTCGGAACCTGGGGCTGTCACATGGCATGTCCCTACAATTCGGAACAAAAAGTGGGAAGATGATTCCATGGCTTCTAAAACTTATAGGTTACTCCCAGTTGTCCTCAAATTAAATCAGCTTGTTTTACAACTTCCAGTGACCTACTCCCGGATGCCCCCGGCCTCGAGCCTCACCGTCCACATCGGAAAGTGCTCCCAGTGGACAGACCCCTATACGTCTCTTTTTGCTTGCGTATTGCTTTTGTATATTTTTTTGCAACTTCAATTGTCATGATTTGACATAAGAGCATACGCATGATAGGGTTCTTCGATTGACTAGTTAGATATGACGTGCAACCTTATTCGTATTATTTTGCATATTCTCCATACCTTATTGAGTTCTCGTACATATATTTTATTTTTTTAAGATTGACAAGTGCAATGCCTTGAGAATTATATATATCCAAAAGGCATGATTGGCTTCCTCGATCATTTTGCAATGATCTGACTTAAGTTGACCTCTAATTTGAAAATTTAGGAAATGCAACTCTAGAATTTTATCCATGCATAACTAAAGTACGTAGATAAAAACATAGCTCTGAGGGGGGTTTCCCATGGACGGACCTGGACCCGAAACCTCAAGCTCAAGGTTTCTGAGTTCCCATGAACCAGAAGATCTCAAGGTTTTCTCTTGCAAAATCTCAGCAGATTGATGCACAAGCACGAAATCTGAACTATTGATCCAAATCAGGTCCAAGACCTGAGCAGAAAGTAATAGAGATGGATTACTTTTTGTGGAGGTCCAAGACCTGAGCCCCACAAATCGGAGCTCCATAAAACCGGGAGGTTTTTCCTCCATGGGAAACCCCCCTGAGTAGGGGTAACTTTGACTCCACCGAAGTCTTTTTGGAGCTAACAAAACTCTTCTCTAACGAAGAGCAATCCCTAGACTCTACAAGATGCATGCGTAAGTTGCCTACGCTTGAAAACTTTTAGAGAAATGGACTTACGTCATATTTCTTTAACATTCATTATGGCTTAGGGACGCCTCACATGTCACTGGCAAGTTTTTGCCAGACGTCAAGCCGTTGGAGATGCTCAGGTCTAAACTGCTCCAGCAGTTCGACGGTGAACGGCTCGGACGTCAAACCGGTCGTCTCAGATTAGCTGCATGTAAATAGCAAAAAATTTACATGTGGGGTTGATTTCTAACTACAATTGGTCTTGCAAACGTAAGTGTTCTCTATTACACACATTGTTCTTTTGTCTCAAAATGGCTAAGCAAACTTGAAATATGGTAAATTCCACAAATTAGCTCTATTATGCTTTTCTTTCAGGAGCTCTAATATCTGGCCGCTAGCAGTTAAGTAGTCTTTGGCGTCCAGAGGTTCTTTTAGCAAAGCTGTGTGCATAGGATCATCCTTCCAGGTATTTCTGATCCTTCACATCCAATCTAAAATTTATGCATGCATGCTACTCTGTCTCCGTTTCAATCTTTCTATCTTAATGCTCTTCGAATTTGAATCAAGCAACACCAAAGCATTATGCCCACAGATTGGCCCACATTGCCCACATTATCCAAACAGAAGGAGCTCAACCCATTTGGTACCCAACTATAGCTATGGAGCAGACACCAAACTCTTACCTGGGAATTGTTTTCACATCTCGGGCAGGGATAACAGCAGTTGCAGAATATTTCTAGGCAAGCTCTCTTAACCCTAAAGATAATTCTTTCATTTTTGGATGCTTGAATAAAGATTATGAATCTCTCCAACAGCAAGGTCTGTTTCTATTAGACTTCTCTATTGATGTAGTGCCTAATGGTTCTGACTCTTATATTGAAGGAATCTTTTGTGCTTGCATGGCTAGATGAAGCATGTACTTCGTGTACTTTTGAACAAGAATCCTTTTTTTTTTCTTGTTCTAGAAAAGAAGTATTTGATAAAAATATGTGGACATATTCTTTCATAATAGACCAATGATTTTAAGTGTTAAAGGCAATGTGTAGCTTTGTTTTAATTTGACTAGCATGCCCCCGCAACTATACATGAAGAAGTTTGTTCACACGAGATTGAGTAGGCTAAAGTTGCATGCTATCATGAGAAGGGACAACTCAGTATTCTTCCTATTTAAGCTAGTGCTGCAACAAGTAAGGGAATGCAGAGCAAGTTATTTTTCTTCAGCATTTTATGGGATTGCAAGTATTAATAATCCTCTTCTCGTTTTCTTCTTTTAAAGGATTTAGAACATAAAGTTTACATGGCCACCCTCATGGTGTGTTTTTAATCCTAGGTGCGATCAATGATAGCGTTTTACATAATGGTATTACTACTGATATAGAGATCTTTTAGTTTAAAATAAGCACGTATTAGGCTTTACATTGAGTGAATAAATGTATTTTGGAATCGATATTTGAGAAATAACACATTCTAGAAGTTGGGTCCGTTTTTTTCCCTGGCGTGTATTTTCATGGTGCCATGTGGCGCAACCCAATATTGCTCCCCCACTTGCCAAGACCCCCCACAACTAGGGTCTTTTCTTGCCTATTAAAAGCAAAAAAAGGAAACATATAATGGAAAGACAAGTGTATTGCTCCCCCTCTTTTTGGGAAGACAAGAGTATTTTATCAAGAGAACATGTAATGTGCACAGCTTAGATTCATGTGTGACTCTGGTTTTCCTAAAGAATTTATCATAAGCTGTCAAAAAGGTAGGTGCTGAGTAAGGGATTTTGATATCTTGTCTGGATAAAACACTCTGCCTGCCTTTCAAAACACTCAAGCTAGTTCGTCAAAAGTCCCATCCTCTTATCACCAGACATGTATCGAAGTGTGCGCGGGGAAATATCTTTCTTCAACAATTGAAGTTATCATGTTTCCTATGTTAGCTTTTAACATTCTCCTGTTGATCACCAATATCCAATTATCCAATTCCGCAACAATTTCTTACAAAAGACACTACTAGGTAGGGAAGGCAAGATGAAAATTGGATGCTTCCGTGGTTAAGTTCACTACTATGTAGGGAAGGCAAGATGAGAATTGGATGCTTTAGTGGTGAATTTAGTGTATTGTAGAAAGATATTCCAGCAAGTTCTGTTATGGTTTTCTATTCGATCAATGGAAAGTTCCAACTCTAAACACAAGATGTCCGATTGGCCAAAGTAACCATATAGCAAATTTTTTGATGGGATCTAAAAAGTTTGCCCAACACCGTAGGAAAAGCAAGTAACATCATGGGGCTGGAGACCAAAATGTCATCTAGAAACTTGAGCATTGATCGAAGGTGTACCTCATGCATTAAACACGTGAACAACATAGAGTACAATGTTGGAATACCCTCAGGTGGTCTTGAAAACGCACATTGGCTGTCGGGTGTACATCATCATATCTTAAACCTTGTGGAAAAGGAAGTTTGACCTAAAAAATAGTTTTTAAACCATGATAAAGGTTGATTGCAAAAACCCACAAATTCTGCATTCACAAAACCAATGGAATGGATGCGTTTAACCTGCCAGAAGATGGGATAGAAATGGCAGTTGACAGAGGGGCCAGACTTTAAACACGCAGCTACCGAATTGAACTGTGCTGGTTTCGCTGTTGAAGTGGGACCGCTGAGCTCAAGAAAAATCCCGTTTTTAAATTGGTAAGTCGCCCATAACTTGTCCATTCGTGGGCCTGCATTTTTCATTTTCCAGCATCGATTACACTCCAGTTTATGGTATTCATTTCCTTGCACAAAATGGCCGCCACAGAACAGATGGACATGATGGAACGAAACGTCCATTCCTAATATTCCACTTAAATGGGTTTTTTCTCGTGGAAGAATCTGACAGACCAGAACTCCATCTCATAGGCCCCTTGGGTGGCTGCGTTTATTCTTTCATGCCCTGTAGACTTCTTGAGATATTATAGCGAATATACCACGTTATCAACATCCTTATCAACATCTTTATTTCTGTGTGGAATAGGTACTCGTGCACTGATTCTGTACATCCTTTGCAAGTTGAGGAATAGACAAACGTAGTTCAAAAACCCAGCAATATCAGTGCCTCATGAAAATGAAAGGCTGCCAAGTCATAACTCCATAAAGCTGCAGAACATAATCAAATAAAAAATCCAGTGATGTCTTGCAAATCCTTCAAATAAAGATATATTCTACATGAACTATTTAAATCTTAAACTTATCATTCTCTTCTCTTATTATTTGGATAAAACACACAAACCAGCCAACTAACTGTAGCATTTTTATGCTAACATATGCAGCCTTATTCCAAAACAGCAGGAATAATATTAGCCTTTTATTTGCAGGAAGAGAAGGACGGCCATAAAGGCCATTGTTATTTGGAAATGCTGAATATGATGGGACCTTCCAACAGGTTTCCATGAAGATCCAATTTCCATAGAGCAGGAACTTCGAATCCCAGAGGAGAGATGGTTATTGGTAATCTATTGAATCACACGTATGATCCATGAATTCTTGTTGCTTTGAAGATATAAATATCTTATTGCTGGTGGTGACTTCCATTCTGGAACTGGAACTCTCAACTTGTTGAATGTGATGCTTAGCTTTTACATATTTGATAGATTGACAACAGAGCCGCTCATATTGTTGTGAGAGTAGGAATTTGCTAAATCTAGAAATATTTCCTAGTTGTACAGGTATTTGTCCTGAGAATTTGTTGGAACTAAGGTCTAGATTGGTGTGATTTGGAGGTCTCCTAGTTCAGAAGGAATACTACCAAATGAGTTGTATCAGCTATCCTAGTGCTGTTGGAACGTTACTACTCAAATTATTACCCATGGGGTCTAAACTAAGATGATGAGCCAGATTCCAATTGTGTATGAAATGGTATCTGAGAAAGGGTTCCATTTAACACATCTAGCTCTTCCAAGACTGAGCGTTTGCTAAAATTTGGAATGGCCACCTCCAAGATCTGTGGAAGTTAGTAGCATCATCTTAAATTGGAAATTTTGCAACTGGTAAGACCTGGGAGGCCAACCCCTATCAAATTTAGCAGCTTTCCCAAACATGTTGGGCTTGATATTAGAGGCTTCTGAAAGAATTTTACTCTTAAGGTCATTTGCCTGACAAATGCAAATAAATCAGGTTAGACATTTACCAAGTTAGTAAGGTATCTTTCAGGAATTAAAAAGCCCCATATCAAGGTATTTCAGCTTGGTGAACTGAGTTAGGCAAAGAGGGAAGCCACTTTTCATGTCTGTGTCTGCTATAGTGAAGTGGAGATAACTTCTGTTCAACCAGCTAGATTTTTGTTCAAACCTGCATCGAGCTCCTCTAACATGGTAAAATTGCGGGAACTGAAGTCACCTATGTTGAGAAACTGCAGGACTTATAGGAAGGTATTCATTTGGTTTTTCTTTCTCCTCCCCTTTGCAAAATAATATGATTTACTCAGTCTGCGGTCTACAGCAATGGCGAAATTAGTATGTTTATTCCTATGGGAATTTAGTAGACATTAATTTCTGCTCTGCTGCAACAACCTGCTTATTCTGGCAGGGCTTAAGTGTAAGTGTATTTGCTTCATCTCAATATACCAGAACTGGCATGCTAGATAGGTCAAGTTCTTGAATAAGATCTGGGACAGCAACATCTAACCTCATGAATGGCTTTCCATGCCTGCTTGCCTTCTAAAAGAACAGGTTGCATACAAAGCTCAAGAATCATGGGAGCTTGTCCATGCTTTTAACTAAGAAACACCATCCTAAATATATGTCAAACAAATTTGAGTGCATCTGAACTTGCTTCCTGCCAACCACGTTGCACATTTCCCCAACATTCCACAAAATTGAGCTTTGAGGTCTCTCGGTCTAACCAGAATTTCTGGGCCACAAGGCTTGATAGGATATGTTTTTATTGATCTCTTGACATTCTTCTCATTATGCCTAATAGTTCAAATGACAGATGCTTTAACCTCTTCTAATTCATTGAAAGATGTCTCTGGAGATATCAATTGAATCTTCATCCTCCACAAGGTTGCTAGAACATTTGAGCAGGTCATCAACCAGGGTTGTGCTTTAGTATCACTCTGCATCATTTCTGGTGTATGATCTTCTAAATCAAATAAGTCTTGTCCCATTAGAAGACTACTATCACCCAACCATTATCTTCTAAATTATAATATTCGATTCCATTACATTTATAGATGTTGTCATGCATGTCTTTGCCTCTTTCATCTCTGTCGTTTGAATTTCAAAAGCCAATTCTGTCATACTACCATCATCCAACCTTCATCTTCTAAATTATAATACTTTCTTCACATTTACACATGTTGGGATGTCTGTCTTTGCCTCTTCCAATTCTGTCACATATCCTTTTACCACCATCGACTGACTTACTGTTGGATATTCAAGAACGTCAACTCCTTCTTGGATGCACAACTTTGCTACCGCTAGTATCTATGGGATCTCAAACCGTAGCCGCATGCAAATAGTGGATGACCTAACCATTAACATCTTCTAATGCGGCATCAATCCAATGATCAGGGCCCTTGCATTATGAACAGCAGGTCCTCGACAGGATCTCGAGTGATGCCCATCACTCCGAGCAAATACGTCCTCCCAATGCCACATAAGAAGTGTCAATAATGATTTTTTCTGTCAAAAAAAAGTTACATATGTTCCCAAATTGTCAAAATGTTTCTTCGCAATAATGAAAGTAATATTATTAAGTCGAAATCTCAGTCTCATATTGGCATGCTGCCTGTCTGTTACCATGAAGACCCGTGAACATGATGACCTGTGTCCTCATTTTCTGATACTAGAAAACATACTCCCTTGATGACATTTATTTCCTGAAATATCTTGACCCTATAGAAACATTCTATTGCAGAAAATATCCTCTTGCAAAAGGTACGGTATTCAGAAGCCAGGTATTCTGTTCAAAAAGATGGGTAAAAACCATTTCAAATTAACACTATGGCATGCCATTGAAAGCAGAAGGCTAAGGTCACACCTGTTGGATAGAAATTGAAACTGCATTACCTTTGGTTTAACTGATATAAGGATGGTAATTTTGCTAAATATGGCCAAATTGAGGTGTACGAAAACTGCATTTCACCTTTCTGGAAGCAAAGAAGTCATCCCTAAAAGAATAAGCTAAATGAACATAGAAAATGAGCAAGGGATGAAAAACAGAGGTTAGAAAGCACCTCAGTCTCTAAATATGCAACGAACACCAACTTTATCACCTATTGGGCTTGACCTAAATTCCTTTGCTTGCAGATCTGCTGTAGAGATATCATCACTTTCAGCCATGCTACGATTTCCTTCAAATCTCATATTGCTTAACATGTGCCATAGCACGATAACTGCTATCTCTAAACTATTACCCTTAAGCTGTAGAAAGAGGGTGCAGATCCTCCATATCCATATTATAAGCACTAAATAATGTCATCCAAGACATTGTACTAGGCTGACAATGTATACAGTTAATCAGGTTACTTGCTTCATCTAGCATTTTTGCCCTTCCAAGAAGGTCAATCAGGCTGTTATAATGGTCTTCCTTGGGTGCAACATCATGATTATGTGTCATGGAGATAAAATAATGGCATCCCTCCATCATATGGCCAGCATGACTACATGCAGAAAGAATAATGAGTAAAGTAACAGCATCTGGGAAAAGGCCCTGAAGTTGCATTGATCTAAAGAGCTTAATGCTTTCTTTACCATGCCCATGTTGGGCGTATGTTGCAACCATGGCATTCCAAGATACTAAATCTCTTTGTTGCATTTTATCAAACACTATCTGTGCACTGCTCATACTTGCACATCTTCCATACATATTAAGAAGTGCAGTCTGTACAATTGTATCTGAATCAAATCCGTTATTTACTATCCATGCATGTAACACCATACCTTCAAAAAGAGCTGTTTCTGTAGCACATGCATCAAGTATGATGCCAAAGATAAGATTATCAGGCTTCATGCCTTCGAGCTGCATTTGCTGAAAGAGTTGGACAGCACCTTTGTACAGGCCATACAGAGCATAAGCTCCAACCATGACAGTCCAAGTGATCACATTCTTTCTCATTAATCTACTAAACACAGCTTCTGCTTCTTCAAGCTCACCACATTTTCCATACATGTCGATGAGAGAAGTACCCAAGACAACACTCAGATGAGACTGCCTTCTAATAGTTTCTGCATGGATTAGCTTTCCTCCAGTTATAACACCTTGGTCAGAACATGCATTAAGAACAGAAACAAAGGTGGCCTCATCAGGCACCATTCCTTCTAATTGCATGTCTTGAAACACTTCGAGAGCTTCGTTCATAAAGCCGTGTTGGGCTAATGTTGAAATCATAGAAGTCCAAGAGACTGCAGACCGGTGATTCATTTTCTCAAATATAAGGCATGCATCAGCTAAACTGCCACATTTTCCGTACATATTAATAAGTGCATTCCCTACACGCACGTCCCATTGAAGACCAAGTTCAACTATATGAGCATGGATAGTCCTACCTTCTGCTAAGACTCCAAGATCAGCACATGCATCCACTACGCTAGCAGAGGTTATCTTATCTGGGGCAATTCCTTCAGTGATCAATTTTCTGAAGAATTGCACTGCTTCCAGGCTATGCCCATTATGGGAATAAGCTGCAATTATTGAATTCCAAGAGACCAAATCTCTTTCAGGCATGTTGTCAAATATCCATTTTGCATCTTGCAGAGCTCCTATCTGTGCATAAGTAGAAAGCATAATATTCCATGAAAATACATTGCGTTTACCCATCCTATCAAATACCTGACGTGCAACATCCAATGCTCCACACTTCCTGTACATTTGCACAAGCAGATTTCCCAAATATAGATTCGACCACTGCCCATTTCTTGCAATAACTGCATGAATTTGCTTTCCTTCTGGAAGAGTCTCACATCTCTGTAATGCAGAGACCATGCTGACAGCATCTAGCTGAAGGCATCGCTGCTCCTGCATCAGCTCGTATCCACAAGTATAATCATAGTTCTGATATGCCAATTTGTTAGGCACTAAAGTTCCCCTCATTCAGTATTTTGGAATTTTGAAGCTCAAGTTTTCTGCCTCTTCCACGGCAGTCTCATTTTGCAACTGTCTTATTCCTATAAGACATCATATGTCATACATACGACATGTCTTAGCAAAAACAATTTCACACTGCTCTGAACGTCTCGCATTAACATGTTTTAATGTTTCTGTTTTTCCACTGTTAAAAATTGGATACAGAATTGCGGTAGAGTTTTCACAGTACAGAAGGATTTGACAATCAGTTTTTTAATACAATCTCTAATTTCATATCGATCCCTAATCCTTTTTTACAGCTGCTTGGAAGGGCTTGGAAGTAAAGTCTTATCAGCTGCAAAAGGATTCCTGTTGAAATCATAAAGTTCCTAGCAGCTGTGAATAACAGAGAATTTAGAGGTCATTACTCTATTTTTCAAGTACTCAGCAGCTGCAAAGGGATTTTAAGTAAATCAAAGCTCCAAACAATTCATTTGTAGCTTATTTTCTATTTTCAAACTTCCTCAGAAGATTTTTGTCAAGAATGAGTGCAAATCGCCAGCAAGATATCCCGAAATGCTGTTTTTCCTTTGTGGGTCATAAGCACAGCATGAAAAAAGTGTAAGAATAGAGAAGATCGATCACCTTCAATAACGGAAACGAGGGGGAAAAAAACGCTGTACCTGTGATTTGCATGCACTTCAATCGCTGTTTCAAAGGATCCGGATTCAACTGTGATCGAAACTACAGTTCCGACCGAGGAGCTTTTGTCGAATTTGCAACCCCCTTCTGCGCTTCCCTGCCCCTGTTTTATTGGGGATTGGATGTCTGATTTTGTGGCGGGGTTTTCCCGGGAAAAAATGCGACAGAAGTCTTTGTACGGCATACAAATAAGACATCCATCTTCTTTTCGGGTTGCCCGAAGGACATAACGTATATTAGTATATTCGGAGAATGTCCTTTATATAGGGCTTTGATTGAAGTATAACGGGGTTTCCCATGGGGACCTGGAGGCGAAACCTGAAAGCTCAAGGTTTCTGAGTTCCCATGAACCAGAAGACCTCAAGGTTTTCTTCTGCGAAATCTCAACCAATTGATGCACAAGCACCGAATATGAACAATTGATTCAACTCAAATCCATGACCTCACTAGAAAGTAACCGTGATGCATTACTTTTGGTTAAGGTCTCAAACCTGAGCCCCAAAACTCGTTACTTTTGGTTAAGGTCTCAAACCTGAGCCCCAAAACTCGTCTCTCCAGAAAACCTGCGGGTTTCGCCTCCAAGGGAAACCTCCCTAAGTGGGAATAAACCCATAAGATTCGATCTCTACAAGTAGAGATAAGATCCAAAAAAAAATGTTGACACCGCTCCCCCATTCTAATTTGGAACACGCAGTCCGTTCAGTTAGACTAGCACTTGCATGTAAGCAAAATCATGAAGAAAGCCAACTGTGTTTCCAGCTGGTCAGTTAGACTAGCACTTGCATGTAAGCAAAATCATGAAGAAAGCCAACTGTGTTTCCAGACCAGCTGTGAGAAATTGAAGACTATTTTCTTTTTGTTTCTATTGTAGGATTTTTTTTCCGTTTCAACCAACTGGTTTGGCCGGATCAAAGGAACATCATTGTTTTCAGTGCATCGGTGTCATAATCTGTAACTTGACACTCTTTTTAAGCGTCTGACCGCCGGAGTTGGATTTGTAAGAAGAACCCACAAAGCAAATCATTAATTTCTTAGCTTGCAAGCCAAGAGGTTGCTTTGGTTGAGAAAAAAATCCAAAAGTATGCCTCCAATCTGCAAAAAGCAAGCTAGTTAGCAAGGTAATAATCTGATTCTTCATCTAGCAGGGTTATTTCGTTGTCACAAACATCACATTATGGGAATCTCATGGTAGTTGAATAGCAAGCCATCTATCATACGGGCTGGAAAAAGGAAGTATTTTGTCCCCCTCCCCTCCCTTTTTTTTTTTTTTTTTTTTTTTTGTCCCACTTTACGGAACATGCCCCTTTGGCCCCACTGGTCCCATCAGTTCCATCCGCGACGCAGATCTCAGAGCTCGTAGCTTCGACTATTCACAGACAGGAGAATATTCATGGTACTATGCACGGCCCACACATAGATCAGCTTGAGCAAGACCGGCGTTTAAATTTGTGCCTACTTCTAATCCATGCAGAACTATTAGACGGTAGTCTCATCTGAGTGTTGTCTTGGTACTTCTCCTATTGACATGTATGGAAAATGTGGTAAACTTGAAGAAGCAAAAGCTGCATTTAGTAGATTAATGAGAAAGAATGTGATTACTTGGACTGTCATGGTTGGAGCTTATGCTCTGTATGGCCTGTACAAAGATGTTATCCAACTCTTTCAGCAAATGCAGCTCGAAGGCATGAAGCCTGATAATCTTATATGTGGTATCAATCAATATCAATCAATATATTAATCATGCTATTTTGGAGGACCCTCAGGTCCATATGGCAAAAGATTTACATTTGTTGTTTTTAGGCAACAACATGGTCTATTGGCGAAGGTTCCAATATGTAATTAAACATGCCAGAATTCTCAACCAATGACATGTGCTCGTACAACTGTATAACATCTGCCCTTTCCTTAAAAATGGATTTCAAATATGCCCCTAATCTATTTGGATGTATGCTGAACAAGTCTGCAAGATTATCAGCCCTGATATCAAAAGCATCTCGAACATGTTCATATGATGGACAAGAAAGAAAGGCGTGTACCTCATCTTCAATATGCGGTTCAGTCAGGCAGCAGGGACACAACCGATCTTTTCGCTCTAAGCCTTGCCATCTACCAGTTTCAATGGCAAGGTGAGGGGAAGAGAGTCGCACCCTGGAAATGGTTTTCCTTAAGCTCAATCTTAGATCTGACCCCAGATATGGCTGCTCACAGTAGGTGGCAAGATTATTAATTTCCTTCTTATAGAAGGCTGCTTTTACACTTTTATCACAATCTACCCAAAGTTTGGCAATTGCCTTTGCTAACACAAATGCTTGCAGTTCTTCCCATTCATGTGGCCAACTGCTAGGTGAGATACCCCATTTGTTTGCCCACTTAATTACTGCAGCATACCATCCATTTAGTTTTCCTTGAGAATGCACAAGCGCTTG
>JAANSK020199540.1:0-14530 GCA_011763485.2 Isoetes engelmannii
ACCGAATGAATGAGTTTTAAAAAGAGAATGAGTAACCATAGCATTAGCAACACAAAATAGTAACTGATCCCGGTCAATCCACTTAGTCTGATATATATTCAGGAAGTCAAATAAGTCCATAACCTGCAACGTTTTTTGTACAGCATTTGATTTACCCTAATGGAACAATATGACGAGCAACAACAGGATTAAAACTTACAAATTTCGTTTGCGAGTGTCATATCTGGAATGAACCCATTGTATTGCACAAATCCCTTCAGTCACAAGGATTATTCCCAGCTGGCGACTTCAAGAAGGGGCTTGAGACAGAGATAGACATGCAATCTCGACAAAAAGAGAGCTGGATCTTGAAACATCTAATAAAAAATACGATTGCACCTGCTAAGATCATAACTCGGCACGTTGATTTGCCCTCCCGATTTACCTTTACTCCCGCAAAGCATTTACCTAGGGTTTCCTTCCATCGAGATCAAAATCTTCTTTTTGTAGGATCATTTTGCTGTATCCATGTGATGCGGGAGAAGAAAGGCCCAAAACGTTGAATAAAAAAAATAAAAAACATAGGTTTAATGGTTACAGAAAGGTCGGCAAAGCTTCTAGCTATGGGTATTCCGGAAGACAAAAACACTTCTTTTGCTAACTTGGTTACGCTGGAAATAGCAGATTATAAAACCGTATTATATTCTTCAGTAAGAAAGGATCGTAAACACTAGAAAGAAAGAAAGAACAGTAAAAACGTTGGCTGGGCAGAATGCACAACGAGCGCGACGTTCCCCAACGGGCAGGGCTCGCTTATTTTTCTCCACCGTTAACCAATTTAGATCAAGATCGAATGGTGTTAAATATTGCCAGGTCAATTTTTAGGACACGTGGATAGCCTAGGCTTTCAGATATTGTGTCACCCGAGGTTAGGCTGTTGCGCTAAAAAAAAAACTTGTTTTAACTTACCCAAGTGCGTTTTTAGTTTTTTTTTTAAATTGTTGGGTTTGTTAGCTTGTTCTATCCATATAACTTCTACTAACCAACATTAAAATGAAGTAAAATAAAATCATTAGGTAGTGTTATATGGTCAATAGTCTTCTTGATTTCTTTTATATGGTCTAAACATTCAAACTAAAATTTAAATCGTTCAAACTTGACATATGGCCGAAAACCACATGGAATCTCTTTTGCCCTCCAAATCCTCCATTTGTAAGTGCCAAATTTGTATCTATCCATTCACAAGTTTATGAACTTGCTCATTACTCCAACTTACATACAAATCAACAAATTCTTCCATACAAATCAACAAATTCTTCCAACCTCACTCTCTAAAACCCTAACTTTGTCCCAAACCTGCCCTTTTGCTAGTTGAATATAACCGTTTGTGTTGTTTTGAGTATTAACAGTTTATATTGAACAAAAAATTTAACAAAGCTGAAAAAGAACAAGGTGACCGATTAAAACTTGCAGAATTAGGCATTGCTGAACCCCAACTTCCATTATGTGATAGTGGCATTAACACATGACAGCCTAGAAATGCACTTGTTTCTATATTGTAGCTAAAAAACGACGTCTGGTATTTTTAACCTGGATAGGTGGGGATCCCTTGGACCGTATGATCTCGAAGGACGGGATCCCCCTTATTGTGCAGTTACTAGTTACTGTGCAAAAAAAAGACCCTTGAAGGGAAAATTTGAGGTTTTTTTCGATGGGGTTTTCTCCTCCGATGCTTCACGAAATCGAGTTGGATCTATTCGAGGGTGGCAAGAATGCCCTAGATCAGAGGCGCAGATAGAGTCGATGGAGGAAGCACGGCAAGCGCCGCTGCTATGGAAGAACCCGAATCCACCAAAAATTTGAAGCAAAACTGCACAGTAAGTCATTAACTGCGCTAAAGCAAAACTACGCCATAAGTCATTAACTGCGCAGTTAACAGTAGGATGCCGGAGGATGAGATCTCGCGTGGGGATCCTGAAGAGGAGGGATCACCCAATCCAAGGTAACATTATCCCAAACTGCTAAGAACATGAAATGGGGTAGCGCCAAACATAGCACGGGGTATCAACAATGCCACTTTCATACCAGAAATAATATAAGAGCATTTGAGGGAATTGGCGCATTTTCACTAAATTGTGCTAAAAAAACACAGGTTTATCATCTCAACATGTAGATAGATATATTCCATCTAAAACACAGACACCGATCTGGTGCAAACAGGTGATCCCTTGGTATTGTAAATTGAAGATCTTTGTTGCAGCTCTTATCCTTGCTTGGCCTGTTAAAGGACCCCCAGGGGTCCATTATGTGCAGCGATAACTGCTGCTCAAGGTTAACACTGTTCATCAGTATGGCTTTGTTCTTGCGCCAAGTTCAAATTGGATAGACTGAAAACATGGAAGGATAATATTTGTGTTTGAGAAATGATAAGTCAGCTTTTGGGAATACGAGACACACACGGAACACACTGAAATGGCTTTTGCATATAGAGTACAGGTCATGACCTACATATCACAACATACAATTGCATACTTCTTCATGTATGCCCAGCCAGAAGCTAACAGATCTTACCAGCTTCCAAATCCAGACCCAGGACCACTATTGGGAGAGAGCTGTGGAGGACCAGGGGGGAATCTGGGATTATTGCTGCCCCATGCAAGGCCATGTTCAGGCATGCCCTGCGCATACTTACTGCGTTTAGGTGCCGGTGGCAAACCATGAACAGGTGAAATGTCTTGAAAATGTTGTCTATCCATCATTCCCACTGCCTGTTGAGGCCCAACCATGCCTGCCCTTTGAACAAAATCACCATGATAGTTAGAAGCATGTCCATGTTGATTGTTCATGTGAATGTTACCATCGTGGTGCATAACCGGGTGGCTTGTAAGATGAGGACGTCCATTATCCTGATAATCGGGCATAGCAGCCATCCTTTGATCTGGAGGTTGACCAAACCTTTGAGAGTCATATCGGGATGCATGTTGCAACTGAGGAAGAGGTGAATCAGGTGGTTGAGAGTGCTGCGGATATGGTTGAGGTGGGTAAGGTGGTGTGGACTGGTTAGAAGATGTTGGCATTGCTTGGCGCTGCCTGTGTTGCTGGAAGGATTTCTCATGCTGTTGCTGTTGCTGCACATTTAGTTCTTGCTGGCCTGCTGGCAGCTGCTGCTGTGGAGGTGGGAGCTGACCTGCTTGCTGCTGAAGTGATTGCAGCTGTTGTTGCTGTTGCTGCAATTGTTGTGGCAGAGGAGGCGGCGGCGGCGGCGGCAACTGCTGCTGTTGATGATGGAGCTGTTCATTTAATGATTGTTGCTGCTGCTGATGCTGCGGTTGTTGCCTATCTTGCTGTGGCCTATGCTTATCTGAATGTCCCAAATGACGTTGAGATCTCCCATGGTTCAACTGATCATGTTCAGGAACAGAATGCTTGCTCTGCCCATGTTGGTACTGATCCTGTGGATGAGGCTGCTGTTGCTGTTGTTGTCTAGAATGCTGCTTGTATTGTTGCTGCCTTGACTGCCTTTCTTCGCGCTGAAAATTGGCTGGAGGTGTTAAACTGCGATTAGATTGAGATCGCACATATTTTTCCTCTGAAGATTGGGCCAAGTGCTGCTGAGATTGTGAAGAGTAACGAAATTGTGATTGGGCTGATGACGAAGGTGAACTCCGAAAAGGAGGTGAAAATTCAGCATAATGCTTAGCAGTTTCTCTTTGTTGTTCTTCCTTTTCAATAGCAGATTCTAACAAGCTCCTATGTGTTTCCCTAACATGCAGATCAAAATCTGACTTCTTGAGAAAAGACAGCAAGCAGCGAGGGGCACCACAGATAAAAATTCCTTCAAGGACTTCCAATTTCTGTATTCGAGATATTTTCTCATCACACCTGGGCAATGCAAGGAAATTAAAGTAAAGCAACAAAGCTTCTAAAGCATCCAAGGTATTTTGACTTACAAGTAACAGCTAGTATCCCTTTTTGCACATGTCAGACAAAATGCATGTTCGCATGGATCCTGGAACAGAATAAATTGGAATTATGAAGTTGCCTAACTTCCCTAATACATTCGGATTATGTGAAACAGACAAGCAAATTAATACGAAAAATACTGATTGATAACATACCAAGCGCCCATATATCGCAATGGGAAAGTTGCATCTGACGCAAAAATGAACCTTGTTACCAAGTTTCCTCTGCACCTTACGGCCCAAAATATTGACAACGGCAGTGGGTGTGGGTATCCCTATTCCTCTGGCAACCGGCAGATCATGGATATTCAAATGAATAGGGCATGCGGGAGATATAGACGGACCTGTGGGAACGGGGGACCCTTGTTTAGGCGCTGCAGAAATTGTCGAGGTGCCAGCAGCTCCTTTGCTTAATCTGATCGTGAGATTCACCATTGCTCCAAACCCTGCTAGACCATCCGCACCAAACCCTCGTCGATCATCCGCAGGGCCACGGAAATATTTTGAATAGGACCCTAGGGTAAGCCCATGGCGGAGGCCTGAGGGTGAGGGTTGGCAATGAGGGTGAGGCTGAGGTGAGGCACGCCATTTTATTAGGGCCCTTTCTTTAAGAAATTTATCGCGGCGGCAAGTCGCTGGAGAGGGGCCCTGTTATACCCTGTGGAAACTGAGGATGGCCCGTTATGGGGTAGATAACGTCCTCCCACGAGGCGTTATGGGCCAGGAAAATGGCTGATGGCCATGTGGCCAGGAAATTTCGAGGTCGTACGGCAGTACGGCCGAGGAATTTCCTAGCCACAAGGCCATTTTGCTGGCCCATAAGCTGAGGGGAGGACGTTATCGGCCTTAACGTACTGGGTCGAATCCTTTTGCAGAAATAGTAGCGGCTATAGCAATGGCGAGTTTGGGACCAACAACGACCAATAATTCATCCCTGCCCAACTCAATTTCCTACACCGATGGAAGCTTATTGATCAGACCCAAGCTTTGCTGCAGGTTTCTACTGCAAAACCGCCGGATCCTCTTTAGGATCATGCGATAAATATCTATTTGGAGTACTCATAGTAATAACAAACAACGGGTCCGGCATTGTGGTGCCCAATTTTGCCTTTCCACAATTGATCTGGGCTGCAAATTGAAACCGCCCTGTTGGATTAAATGCAACTCTGGTTTTGCGTGGCGATGGAAATCTAGTGCTTCATGATCACGATGGTATCTTAATTTGGAATTTGGGTACTCTGTTTCGGCCAGAATTTGCATAATTTGGTTCTCCACGGCCCGAATATAATGTGGCAGAGTTTTGATCACCCATTTCATGCCCTGGTTCCTTCCCAAATTCTGAATTCGGGAACCAAATTATATGCATTTGTTTCTTCAGTAGGACCTTATTAATTTGGCGATGGAAAAAACACAGCTTGTTGCATATGCTTCCTGTAAAAAGCCCCAAATCTAGTGGGGGCACAGAAAATTAATGTTGCCAATACAATTAAATCCCCTTTGCGATCTACAAAAAAGGAAGCATAGTTTTATTTGCAAGCTCGGCCTCCAAGTCCGATTCCAGCATTGCAGTACCTGCATGTGGGCCAAATCCGATTCAATATTTGAAACTAGAGCCCCCCATCTGGATCCGATTGTACAATTGAGATTATTCAAAGGGATGGACGATGCAATACGATCTAATAGCCCCGGGATTTTTTGCATCGACGAGAGAAATTTGCAGTCTGCAGAGTTCGTGGGGCAGTTATGACCATAACATGCTTGTTATGGCCATAACAAATAATGCTACTAGGTATAGCATTCCAAAATGAATGGCCCAGATTGAAACCTAGGGCAAAAGGATGAGGCCCAGTACGTTAAGGTGGGCGTAAAAGGGCGAGACATTTTACACGACGTTGATGGCTTCAATGGTGCATGTGAACCCAACCATAGGGCCTTTCTTTCCAAATTTTAAAAGTTACAATAAATTTATTGTGGCAACGAATATTTCCTCTTTACGGGCTTGAATCATACATGTTTGGAACAGTGAGACATTTTGTGTCCTAGAGTATCAGCTGCTCTACAGGTGTTGTCATAAGGGAGTAAGGATGAGTTATCAGCAATTTTGGACACACTGAAAGCTCGGCAGACTGACTTTATCAACAATTACCTCCAGATGACATATTTTATCAGTCTGATTGTTAGAGTGTAGTTCAAGCCTCTGATATTCCTGTGATTGAGGTGGACCATCAGGCTCATATTAAGTGTGCTGAGGACTTGCCCTCTTGTGCAGTCCTTGGCTATTTTACTGGTGGTTACTTAGATTTCTCACGATTTCGTGTTTGGCTATCTCGTCTTTTGCGACGCCTTCAACTTTCTCCTTTTCAGTCCATCAAGATTTTGGCCAAAAACTTTGTTTTAATTATGTTTGATGATGCAGTGGACTCTGTGGTGGCTAGAGGGATAGATCCGCTCGGTGGGGAATACTTAATGTACCAGTATTATTCTCCCGGTTTTACTCCAGATATGGTACGTGCATTGAAGATGCCATGCTGGTTCTCGCTGCCGAATCTTCCTCCAGATTTCATGGCTCGTCAGTTTTTAGTAGCAATTGCAACTGGACTTGGGGTTCATATCTCACACTTTATCATGAATGGTCCAAGGATTTGTGTTTCTATGCCAGTGGACTTTACCAGATTGTGTAGTGGTGAAAAGTGGCCCTTGGTATAAGAAGTTGGATCTTAAGCTTTTGAATGGTCCATAATTGGCTCGCTTGTTTCCTGATAAGGAGGCCTTTGCTAGTTTTCGTCGAAGCCCTCGTGTGTCTCAAGCATCTGCACAACCTCCCCCTTCTTCTCAGGATCAAGCTCCCACTCTGACTGTATCATCTTTCAGGATCAACCTTTGCCGGTTGTGCTGCATTCTTCAGCTGTAGAAAGTGCTTTACCTCTGCCCTCGATAATGTCCTCATTAGCAACGTCAGCTGCACCTATTATTCCTTCTAGTTTTCATGTTGATGCTTCTTCTTCTCATGCTTCAGATATTGTTATGGCTAGTGGCCCTACTCTTCAATCCTCCAAAGAGTCATGGCAACATGTCAATTGGAAGAAGGCAGCTAGGAAGAAGTCTGTCATGTCATCATCTCACGAGGCTATCCCACCTCGTGCTATTCAGTGGTATGATAATATGATGTCAATTGGTGATCATATAGATGTGGTAGACCATGTGGATTGTGATGAGGCTATTAAACATCTCAAGGTGGCATATGGAGTGATTATATTCTGTGTATGGGTGGTTTTGCTTAGTGGACTATTTCGTCCCACTAGGTGTTGAGTCACATATCACAGTCACTTTGTATGTATCTTGATTATTCCATGATAATAGATTGTCGTTCTTCAAAAAAAAAAAAAAAAAAAAAAACTTGCGATTCTCGGGGTCCCAAGGTCTCATCGCCAATAATATTCTCGTAGAATCTCTAATATTCTCTTGGATATCCTCAACATTCTCTGGCATCCTTGTGCATGACCACTCTTTTAAAATCCTCAAGGAGTAGGTGTCTGGCTCTATCGGTGTTCAAAGTGCCTTTAGATTTTCTTAGATTTTCAATTCGATTGGAATCCCCAAGAACTCTTAAGATTCCCTAATATCCCGTGAAGATTCTTCAAGATCTCTAAGTTTCCACGTTCTCTAGATTCCCTCCTCAATTTCTTTGAAAAATCCTTAAGATTCCTTCACATTTTGTGAGATTCACTTTAGATTCTCTTCTTTTCTTTTCTTTAGCAGGCTTGCCTAACCCTTGCTACAACAATTGATGCAATTCTAGCCTATCCATGTATCATTCCACGTCAGCCAAAACTAATGACCACCGTTGGATCACTATTATTCTACATCGATGGACATGGAAATTAGAAACTCTGAGAAAATTACCTCTTGCACAGAAATTTTCTTCTCCATTCTTCTCTGAGTTCTTCACCCGCCTTCTTACTCTCTTTCTTTTGTCGGCATCACAACAGGAGTGATCTTCTTACTGAAATGCTTCGAAGGTAGGGAACATAAGGCGTCTTTGCTTTGAACCTATTAGTTTTATTAAGATGACCTATTGTTCGATCAAATATAGGTGCTCTTTGTTCTGAACTCCTCCAGAGCTTGAAATTCACTCCTACCAATACTTCTCCTACGGCCGTCCGCATGCCTGCCTTCTCGATTAAAGTTGTGGCTATGATGGGGTACGGTGTGTAATCAAGTTTAGAGAACAATCACTTCTCTTGCCAGACAACTATTTGTAACTGCTCCAAGACTTCGAGAGTACATTTTTGGTGTCCTTTTTGAAAAGACTCTACCCCCTTCAACTACTAATGGCAAGATGTTTGTTGATGTGTTGAATGCCCAGAAGAATGTTCTTCGTATAAAAACAGATAATATATGCCAAATTTGCTGGTGCTTTTCCACTGATTATGCTCTTTCATATAACCTTTTCTATTCTTCTGAATGGGTATGCTCAGTGTCTTATGCCTTTGGTTGGTTCCAACAATGGCTTGGCTTCGGGTCGGCTGCATACTAGAAGCAGGGGGCAAGATTTGCCAAGTGGTGAGTGAGTCTTAGCTTTAAGATTAAGATTAAGGGAAAGTTATAAATACCCTTATTGTTTGCTGAAATTACCGAAATGCCCCTCAACCAGGGGCATTTTGGTAAAAATGATCATAACTTTTTTATGATAACCAAATGCAAATGTGCCCTTCAAACAAATTGGAGACAATGATGAGGGCATACCACTACATCAGTTGCTCGCGTGACCCATGGTGGCACGGTTGGGTTCTTACATCCTGCAGATCTCGGTCACCAGGGTCTCTCTTCTAGGACAGGGAATTTGATGGCCTGTTGTTAGGGTTTTTCCTCCCACGTGGGGTTTTTTTTATCCCGGCAGTAGGGGTGCATTGTACAGTTGCATCGTCTGTTTTTTGTTGTTGGATTTGGGTTTTCTGTGTGATCTGTAAAAGGCACTGTACCGTCTCATAGGCCTTTGGCCTCCGTGGACTTAAAATATACTTCCTTCCTTTCTTCCTTTCTTCTAATAAGTATACGATCATCTAAATTGAAGTTGCTGATGTAATGTTATGATGACTTGAATTCTTAAAATTTTAAGAGCAAAATATATCATAATTTAGTGATGCGATCTTGAAATCAGGTGATATTACACTAGTTGGAAAGCTCCCATTATTGTCTACGATTCGTTTGAAGGGCACATTTGCATTCAGATTATCAGAAGAAAGTTATGATCATTTTTACCGAAATGCCCCTGGTTGAGGGGCATTTTAGTAATTTCGGTAAACAATAAGGGTATTTCAGTAACTTTCCCTAAGATTAATCACACAGTTTATCGATGTTAATTGAGCTCTAAATAAATATGTGTGCATGCTCACTGTTGTTGGTTGTGTCTAAAGCTGCATGGGGTCTTTCATGTTATGCAGCAATCTCTCAGGTCAGTTATTTGAAAAAACAACCAAGTTTTGCACTACTTGTTATATGATAGAAGCTTTAACAATAAAACTCGTACAGGTTAACAATTTATTTTCTTGCTACAAAAGCTAACTTTGAATAATTTTAACTAGATGGTACTTTCAAGCTCTTCCTTTAGCTCATATATGGAGACAAGGTCTTTTGCACAATTTACTCAGAATTTGATGGTATTCTTAAGGCTTACTTTTTACAATTGCAATTTACTTGTTCCCCAAGTTCCCATGTCTGTGACGTCCCCAGCTAATGTACGATGCTCCCATCGTATAGAAATTGGAGTTCCCCCCTAGTCGGCCATAACACCAACAAAAGGCCGTCTACCTGACATGGGATCCTTGATGGTGAACAAGGGTCCACGTGGGAGGATGAACGTGTCATTGATCTTGTCTCCCGCATGATCCACCTATCAATGCGGAAGCGTAAACATTACAAACATCAATATAACATATACAATACCACCTCGAAGGGTGGAGATCACCATATCACCTGAGAACGACATAGGATCATAACATCAATGGCAAATCCTATCCAAGGCTCAGACTCCATGGTATGACTGATGGCTTGGGTCTCCAGAGTTCAATGTAGACAGAATTCAAGGCAATGGATTTGGCTGGCATAGAACATGGTCGTTGGGTAGTTCACTCAATCCGCCCCTCTTGTGCATACTTTATAGATGGGCTGATAAGTCTTGGGACCTGACCGTAGCCTGCCAGGTACATAGCCAAAGGGACTACTCCTGGGTTGCATCTCCCCAGCCCCGATGAGGCAGGAAGGGACTTCCCTTCCAGAGAATCCATGCCCATAGCAGGTGAGCTAGAGGGCTACCACTGCTTGTATTAACTCCATTGAAAGTGGTCGTGACACTCAAGAGGTGTCGAGCCCATACCAAGAGCCTCACGCAGTGCATACTGGGATTAGGCCTAGCTCACAATGTTCCCCGGTAGGCCTTACACGCCAGAGGGATTAACCGCTATGGGACAAGTTCCTCCTTATGACCTGGCCCCGCCACCCACAACACATGCGGGCTCTTATGCACATGCCACAATTAGTTGGGAACTAATGAGGCTAAAATCTATGATCATCCTACTAAAACAAGACTTGGGTCTCTACCCCCTTCTCAATACACAAGAGGGCAAACAAATCATCCAATGATAACCATAATAACTACAAAACCATCATAACAATTCATTCGTTAGTTCTTGTCATCTATGGGTCTAAATAGGGACAAGAATGGCCAATGGCTGATATAGGAATCCAAGAATGGGGCAAGTATACCATTTCTAACAGACATGCTCTTAACAAACTGGGCAAAACTGCCGTCTAGACGTTTATGAGTCGTCGCTTCTACTCATTTATGCCGGTGTCTTGGAAATGCCCCATAGGCACATTCAAGGATCGAATACTCGAGTGGTATACCATGGGCCCGTTACAATAGGCACATTCAAGGATCGAATACTCGAGCGGTCTACCATGGGCCCGTTACAATATCTCCCACTAGAACTATGCTCGTCCTCGAGCATCCAAGACAATTACTTAAACAGTATACCACTGACTGGGTGGTTATCAAGGTTACCAAGTTACACATGCATATAGTCACCCATAGAGACTCGAACTCGAGACCTGATCTGAACCAAATGTAACATTCCTGGCCGACATGCCCTTAACCAACTGGGCAAAACCGTCTAGACATTTATGAGTAGTCGCTTCTACCCATTTATATCAGTGTCTCAGGAATGTCCCACATGCACATTAAAGGATCGAATAGTCGCGCGGTCTACCATGGGCCCGTTACAGCAAGTAGCATCTACCAGAACCCTGGCTGGCGGGCATGGCACCTCAAAAACCTTCCATAGTTGCTGGAACTGGGTCGAGATGGCTGTAGCAGGCTTGCTTCTCAAGAACACTATAGCAGTCGCACTTTTAGGCTGATAGCGACTGCTGGTAGAAGTCCTGGCTGATGGCAATTGTTGGAGCTCTTGCTGAAGGCGATCTTGGCTGATGTGATCCCAAAGGGAGGCGCATTAGGGTTTGCCCCCTTTTATAGAGGGAGTACCTTTAGGGTACACCCTTCTAGGGTTTGATGGTGATAGGTCAAGGCCTGGGATCGTGCCATGTGGTGGTTAGCATAATATATTGACAACATGTGCAATATATTGGGGTCTAGTGGCGCACTACCCCATGGGCCATTCTATACCGACTATCGGGTACATTTCGTATGTATGACATGTACTAGCGACGTGGCTGGTATAATATACATATTTATACCGTATATTATTTTGGAACGTCACAATGTCAGCCAAACAAAAGCATCTATAAGTTGGGTGGCTTGATATTATTGTACATATAACATAAAACTATGATCTAAATCAACTTGTCTGATCATCAAAATTTTCTTCTTAAAAGCTCTATGTTATTTTATATTGTTTTTATATGTAAATGCAAATATTTGCTGTAAGATTCCTGCTATATGCCAAGGTCAATGAAAAAATTGAAACTAAAAAAGTATACAAACATAGGCCACCACAGTCTATGTGGACTGGACATGTATCGACAATTGCTTGGTTGGTCTAGTTGAAGATGGAGATGATGCATCTCCACACATGCAGCCTTCGATTAGGATGAAGCCTTTGACTAGGTTTTATTTGGTGTATAATTTCCATAGGAAATAGGTATATGTTACTGATCATACATCCGAGTGTTGCTTGTCTATTTTTGTGACTTACTCATTCACACGAACCTTTATGATTCTTGAAACTATATTTATGTCCTTCCTTCCTTCCTTACTTTATGGGGGCCTGTTTGGAGAATGGAAAGGTGCCAGTTTAATTGTGTTTACAACCACAATTGAAGCATCCTTAAAGCTCATTGGTTTGCGCATCATGTAGACTATTTTTCGTTAGAGAAGCTTATATTCTTTAGAAGGATATGCCATTCTAAAAGATTGTGATAAAGAGAAGGTAAAGTACATAGTATTTGCGATATTTTTCCAATCCATTCAACATGGACCAGTCCTCATACTTGCTCCATATCAGTCCTTCCCTTCTCAAGATAGATCGTTGCGGTTATCGGTAACTTGGAAGTTTCATATATTTGTAGAATCAAAAAATAATTATACTTCCATAGTACCATATATTCCTTATACCTCCACGGTGAGTTATTGTCTTTTGTACCTCCATGGTACTGCTTGATAGTATCTCAGCTGTACATTGTCAAACCTATTGTGTTGCAATTACAATTACCACTCTTTCAAAAGTATACTTCGTGCACTCTTGTTGTTCAAGCCTATTGTGTTGCAGCACAATTACTAATCTACCAACGTTTAGGGCACCATGTTCAAGCCTATTACGTTGCAATCGTACATTGCACAATAAAATGTAATAAAATTCTAATCTTTGATCCACATAAATAAAAATCCACTTACAAAATCTGTCCATAATCTCATAGAAAATAATTTCAATTGCTCATCCCATTATTATTACTATTATTACTTCTCTTTAGCTACAGCCCTTGATCATTCCTCATCCTGAAAACTTACCTTCTTTCGCTCTTCAGCAGCCTTAAATGTTTCGGCCATCTTCTCAACAAGCTTGGGTGCTTCTAATGTGTGCATTTGAGTAAAACTTTTCAGAATTGGGTGTTTCAGCTTTTGTTATTCCTCTTTATAGCAAAAAGGCAAATCCCTTATGAAGTGCTTTCTTCCGCATCTATAATAACCGCCCTTTGGTTCCTTCCTTTGCTCGAATTAATTGCCTTCTTCTTGATTCTTTCCAGATCTATTGCTTTCTCCATTGTACCTTCTTCTTTTAAAATTTCTAAAAGTATCCTTATTTCCATTCCCTCTCCATAGGCCGATTGGTCTCCATGGACGATAAAATTCAATTCAACTCAGTTCTTTGCTTTTCTTTTCATCATTCTGATTTGAAGTTTCCTTGTTCCAATGTCGAACTTTTGAGTTTTGGGATCTATTTTCCGTTCCACTGCGGACGCTAACTTATAGCCTCATCTAAATCTTTAGGATTTGGTATTTCCATTTCTGCATATATCCCGTCTAAGTACTGACATGTTTTTATAGAAGTTCATTCCCATCTATATTTCTTATCAACATTGTCAAGTGAG
Source organism: Isoetes engelmannii (assembly GCA_011763485.2). Classification (NCBI taxonomy): domain Eukaryota; kingdom Viridiplantae; phylum Streptophyta; class Lycopodiopsida; order Isoetales; family Isoetaceae; genus Isoetes; species Isoetes engelmannii. The sequence continues at coordinate 13,548 of JAANSK020199540.1, forward strand.
TGAAATTGAAAGTGTAAGACAAAATTGTTTCAGATCCTTTTTATTTCATATGGTCACATGTCCTTCGTAGATGATGCACTTCGAACGCTTTTCATTGCTTGCATTTTGTCCACATAAGTTGCTTGCACATGCCCGACAACTTTTCCTACTGGCTTATAAAGCTAATAACTTGGCTTCATCTTTCATCCTTTGAAATTCGGTATGTCCATTTTCTCTAGCCACTTTCTCAACTTATTAGGATCATTTGGTAGTGGTGGAGGATTGCTGGTTGAGAATAATTAGGCAGAGCTGGCTATCGATAAATATCTTGAAAAGAGCGGTACAACATAGCCAAATCTTCAATTTACCTATCATATTCCTGTTGACTTAGGCAATGCTATCTACAAAGCAATATAACTGGCATTGGCTAGAGCTTACTGGTATTGACAGTTAAGGATATTGAAGCGATTTTGGGCCATTGCACAAGTGCTTTGATTGACCTACCAATTGATATGGATCGAGGAATTTAGGATATTTAAAAGATCTTACAATAATATTTTAACAGAATATAATAGAATAGAATAGAATTTTATTGTCCATAGAGACCAATTGGCTTTTGGGACCCAAACAAAGAGAGCAGCAAGCGTATTATGATCAGGATTAAAAAAACCTCTGCCCCCAAGGGCTGTTGAGGGAAAAACTTTGACAGTAATAAGTACGTTGGTAGACTGTACAATGATATGATATGATACAACCATGAGTCAATACCGTACTTGAGGACATAGTTGAGTCCGCGTATCCATGACCTCTTGAAGATAGACCCCAGTAAGCCACAGTGGCTGTGTTCAATAGCATATATAATAGCTGGTTAGGCATGACTAACTGGACATACCGTGCCCAATATAATCGAATGCTGGATCATTCAATTAAATTGGGATTATGTCTGGTCCCAAATCGCGCCGTATACGCCTATTATAGGCCATATTAAGGCATTAATGGTATTT
>JAANSK020199651.1:0-14529 GCA_011763485.2 Isoetes engelmannii
TAGCTTAGAAGGAGTAAGATATGACGTGTTAGCTTAGAAGGAGTAAGATATGACTTGATTGTTAGCTTAGAAGGAGTTTAGCTTAGAAGTAGTAAGATATGACCTGTTAGCTTAAAAGGAGTAAGATACTTGTTAGCTTCAAAGGAGTAAGATATGACTTGTTTGTTAGCTTAGACGGAGTAAGACATGTCTTGTTAGCTTAGAAGGAGTAAGATATGAACTGTTAGCTTAGAAGGAGTAAGATATGACTTGTTAGCTTTGAAGGAGTAAGATATGACTTGATTGTTAGTCTAGGAGTAAGATATGCCTTGTTAACTTAGGAGTAAGATATGACTTGATTGTTAGCTTAGGAGGAGTAAGATATGATGTATCTTGCTTGCTAGCTTGGAGTGAGTAACTTGCTAGCTACAAGAAGAACCTAGAATGTGGCATGCTTGCTAGCTCTTAATGAGCAAGATTTGACCTTGCTAGCTAGCTTGAAGTTAAGCAAAAATGGGTCATCCATGCTAGCTTAAGATTAAGCATGGGAGTCCACCTAGCTAGCTCAAAATTCTCAAAAGAGCTCGAATTCGCCAAATTAATGAATTCGTGCATTATGGTACGTTTCTTATGAAGTACTTTACGTTTTTTATGAGGTACGATACGTTTTTATGAGGTATGGTAAGCTTTTTTAAGGTACGGTACGTACCGTATCTTTGAACTTTTAACGTACTTGAAAATTTTTAGATACGTTAAAAATCTCCGAGTACATTATGAGGTAACTGTAGGTAAAATACATAAAAAAACGTAGGGACTCCTTTCGTACCTGCTACTATAGGAGGAGGCTGCACCCTCCATGGTGACCCTACCCGTATCCTTATCCTTCATGATGTAAATGTTGTCGTATTCCCTTGTCTCCTCGAGTCACGCTTCAGCTTCTATACTTGATCTATTTTCCTCTGAAAACTGCTCAAGTTTTCGCGCTTTCCACACATTACCCAAGACCAAATCGACCTTCTTTTGATAGTCCGATGTTCTGTCTATTCTGCCTCCTCTGTTAGCAAGCCTATTGTTTCTTTCCGGCTCGCTTTCTTCCTCCTTTTCTGATTCCGAGTCCGATTTGGAACTCTCTGAAGATGTTTCTATGGAGGAGGATCTCCTTCTAGATCTTTTCTTCCCCCTATTCCTGGGCTGAGGGGGTGCTTCTGGTTGTTGGATATTCTGGTCCTGAGGTTGGACCATCCTCTCTGACAACAGTGCCTTAATTTCTTGGATGTCTGACTTCAGCTGAGATAACTCCTGCTCCGTTGTTTGCATTTCTACTCCATCGAAGGGGTTTCTTGGCGGAGTTTGCTCTTCAATAGGGTGTCCATTTAGCTCAAAATTCCTTGGGGCTCTTGCTGCACAAATTGCACATTTCTACGTTGTTGTTAGGGTTTTAGTTCCCTTGTATTAGTTGTGTTGTGGTCTTAGTATTACATAAGAATTTAACAACTTTACAAGACACTTCCAAAATAATTTATCATATATGTATAACCGAAATTCCAAATATTACTATATATATATTTACATTAGGCTCGTCACATTGATATACACCATAAGATCCTGTTGAGTGCAAGAATGGGCGGCCCAGACTGCTTGATGGGGATGGACATATTTGGGGCCATCTTGGTCGTATACATGGCACCATGGACGATCCTACGGTCCATATTGGATTTGATCCTAGAAGCTTCTAGAAAGTTCTTGAAGCTTCTAGAGGCGTCTAGAATGTTCTAGCCATGTTTTTTGGGATCTCTCAAATTTTTTTTTGCATTAGAAGAGAATTGAACCCCCGTCCGCTCACCCCTGAAAAGGGGGGTTTGGAGGGAAGCTCTTAACCAACTCAATGCTAATGATATATCTCAAATGCTAATGATATGTCTTTAAGGTATTCTAGAATGTTCTAGAGAGTTCTAGCAAGTTCTAGAAGGATCTAGAATGTTCTGGAGAGTTCTAGAATCTAGAGTGTTCTAGATGCTCATAGGTAAGCACCTCAATATAAAAATAGAAGTTTTCTTGAAAATTTTACATGACTCAAAATAGAATGTTCTAGCATGTTCTACATAGTTCTAGAATGTTCAGATACTTCTAGACTGTTCTAAAATATTCTAGATACTTATGGTTAAGCACCTCAATCTAAAAATAGAGAGTTTTTTTTCAAACTTTGCGACTCAAAATAAAATGTTTTAGAATGTTCTAGAATGTTTCAGATGCTCATGAATAGGCAGCTCAATCTAAAAATAGAAAGTTTTTTCTAACTTTGCAAAAACTCCAAATAGAAGGTTCCAGAATGTTCTGGAGAGTTTTAGAAAGTTCTAAAATGTTTTACATGCTCATAGGTAAGCATCTCAATCTAAAAATAGAAGTTTTCTTAGAAATTTTACAAGGACTCAAAATATAATGTTTTAGAATGTTCTACATAGTTCTAAAATGGTCTAAATACTTCTAGAATGTTCTAGAATGTTCTAGATGCTTGTGGTTAAGCACCTCAGTCTAAAATTAGAAAGTTTTTTTCCAAACTTTGCAAAAACTTAAAATAAGCACCTCAATCTAAAAATAGAAAGCATTTTTCTAACTTTGCAAAAACTCCAAGTAGAAGGCTCTAGAATGTTCTGGAGAGTTTTAGAAAGTTATAGAATGTTCTAGATGCTCAAGTATAAGTATCTCAATCTAAAAATAGATGTTTTTTTGGAAATTTTACAAGGACTCAAAGTAGAATGTTCTACATAGTTCTAGAATGTCGTTAAGCTTCTCAATCTAAGAATAGAAAGTTTTTTTTTTATAGATGCTCATGAATAAGCACCGTAGGAACATACACCGTAGGAACGATGCGTAACTTGTATATTATATAGATTGATTACAACTCAATGAAAATGATAGTCATGATGATCCCGGATATACTTCTCAACTTCCTCCGTCATGATTCTTCCCCCAAGACTGAGGAGAGTGTGTCGGGGTGATCTTCCTCGAATGGCAGCTATGACCTCCTCGGGTCCCCGTCGTGAAGTATGTGCTGTTGTGACGGCCAAGCGTCCGGTTCGGAGGTTGGGTGTAGCAAAATCAAAGACGTGCAATGCTATAGTCCGTGTCACCAAGATTACGTGGTCAGTGTTGTCGGCCAACCTATTGTGCCCGTCGTAGCCTGATAGGGCAATTAATAGGTATACTGCCTCCCGCCGGTCGGTTAGAAGTGGCAAGTAATACTGTAATGCCACTGCTTGCTGGCCTTTTGCAGGTCGGGGGACTCGAACCTCTATACGGGTTCGCCTAAGGTTTATAATAGTACATACGGGGACTCGAACCTCTACCTAAAGAAATTCAATGTCCTAAAAAGGATGCTTCAACCAATACAATCGGCGTACTAATGTGATTAATTTTTCTATTAGTTCAATTTTTTTTTTTTTATTATTTTATTTTTTATAATAAGAACCCGAGGTATAGTCTATAATTCCAAGAATGGTAAGTTATACATTCACATCAAATCCCCCTGGACAGGTGTGGTTGTGAAGATTGCTTGGTCCACATGTATCAAGCCAAGATTTGCTGGTGGGCTAGATATGATTGAGTTTGCCTTGCAGAGTGAAGTTATGATCTCTAAGTTCATCTGTCGCTACCTGGCGGGCATGGTACACTCGCTTGGAATGAGGTTGGTTGCGCAAGCACTTGGACAGTGTAGTTCTTTTGAAAAACCAGCACTTAGGGCGGCTCTTCCTTGAAGTCTCTTTTATCAGTTTTGCCCATATCCTAACGCTTCCCCCTTCTTAAAGGGCCTACTTGATTCTTGGGAGACAGTTCGTGCACTCTTTCAGATTAATCCTGATGCTTGCACACAGTTAAGTGCTCTGTATTGGTGGATTCCTTTGGATAATCGTTTGCCTCTGTGTGCTGATATACATCCATTGACTCAACGGCATTGGAGGCTGCTGGAGTTCTCACAGTTGGTGCTTGGTATGAGGCTGGTCACTTGTTGCACTGGGACGCTTTTCAGACTAAGTTCAAGCTATCCCGATGGGACAGAGGTATTTGGCAAAAGGTGGCTAGTATTCTGCCTGCCACTCCCGCCCAAACAGGTGATGTGCCTATTTGGATCGGCTCCCAATTGTCAACGCACAACGTCTTGTGCATTTTCTATATCAGAAGCTGGCTGACGTTGATGTTGTTCCCCTTCGGGCTGGTTGGCAGCTTCGCCTTCCTCCTCCTCGGTGGAAACAAATGTAGTCCTGAGCCTGGGACAAGTTGCTTCATCCCAAAGTCTCGGCCCTTGTGATGGCAGATCCTTCATAGATGTCTGCGGGTTAATGTGCTGGTCCAGAAGTTTGCTCCCCGTATTTCAGAACTGTGCCCATTGTGTAAGCGGCAGCCTGAAACTCTCGAGCATTGTTTTTTCCTATGCGACCGTCCAGCCAGTTTGGTCATGGTTGTTATCTCTCTTTCATGTGGCCTTGACTAGCCAGCAAGTGCTTCTTGCGATTTCCCCTCCACTTGGAACAGGTTGCAGCAGCAGGTTTTTCATTTGGCATCAGGTTGGTAGGTGGTCTATCTGAAACAGACGACGGTGGTGTATCTTCAAGGGCTTAACAATTATTGCTGACCAACTTCTTCATGAGGCAGAAGGTAGATTGATGAAGGCATACCAATGTTCTCAGCTCACACCTGAGAAGAAACACTTGATTTTTGAGCAGTATTTGTGTATCTTATCTTTTGCATAGGTGGGTTGCTCATTCAGTGGATTATCTTTGTCTGTTAGATTTTATTCCTGCCTTTGCATTTATACATGTACTTTTGTGGACTATTGAATAGAGTTTGACGTCCTTAAAAAAAAAAAAAAAAAAAACATCAAATCCCCCTGGAGTCCCTATTGTTGTGCTACATATTCATAGAATTGCCCAAATTCTTGCAAAAATACTTTTACTTAGCAATAGTAGTCATGAAGCAGGCAAGTGTCATATGGAAAAAAATTAATAATGATGTGTCGCGCGAACTTCCCTCTTCGTTTCTTTCCTTCTTCTTTTTCTTCTTCCGACTCTTTCTTTTAGCGTCTCCCTCAACAAACAGCGCATGTGAACTATGCTCGGTCTTTTCATCTCTTCTCTACCTAGTAACTGCTTCAATTCGTGCTTGTTTTTCTCGGTGGACCCTTTGCATATCTGTATGTATTGTTTTTAATCTTTTATTTTGTTTTTTTTTTTGTTTTTCCCTCGATTGCTTCGCACGTCTTCAGTAGAGTTGATGCATCGGGCTTTTCTGAATCGGCAATTGTGGGTGTTGTTAGGTCGGAATTTCTCCACTGAGCTGTGATTCTTGGCGTAAAATTGATTTTATCTTTCTGTTGTTTGTATGCGAAATAATTTTGTCCGTTTGATTAATTGCAGAATTGTGAAGTCGACTTTGGATTTGATCTAGGAATTTTCTTACGGAAGATCAAAGATCGGAAATGGATCACTATCAACGTGTTGAGAAGCCTCGTAACGATACCCCTATCAAAGAGAATGAAATCCGTGTCACAACTCAAGGAAAGATGCGCAACTATATCACTTATGCAACCAGCCTCTTGCAGGTATTATAATTACTGATCGTTCTAACCTATGGCCATGGAATACCTAAGTCATCAGAATATACCTTGTGAAGGTCTTCATCTCTGGCACATGTCTGTTTTTTGTGTAATTGATTTCTTTGTTCCTTTATTTCTGCCATCTACATATATTTTGATTGTCGTCTCACATAGTTCCCACAGATGCCTTATTCTTGATAGGTTAGTAAACTCATTTTCATATATTTGCATTTATATGCAGTATGTTCCCATTGCATTTCCTTATTTTGCATGTCACACTAGACAATTGTTTTGCCGTTTCCTTTTTGCAGATTATATATAGCTCCTCTCATTTTCTATTTGTTCTTGGAAGGTTAAATTCTACAGTTAATCCATATCTCTAATTGGTGCTAAAGTTTTGAGTTAATGTCTGTAGGAGAAGGGGTCCCCTGAAATAGTTCTTAAGGCTATGGGACGTGCAATTAATAAGACAGTCACTATTGCAGAAATTGTCAAAGTATGATTTCTCATGCTTGCCATACCTTTCTTTGCCATGCTCTTAGCAGCCTCACATCGTATATAATAATGCTTGCAGAGGAGGATAGTTGGTCTACATCAAGTCACTTCTATTGGATCAACTGATATAACTGATACTTGGGAGCCATTGGAGGAGGGCCTTCTTCCGTGAGTTCAACATCAACCTCATTAGTTTTTCCTGTCTGTATCCTATTCTTATTTTCCTGCCTTTCTTGTATGGGGTCCTTACAGTTTGGAGACAACCAGGCATGTATCCATGATAACAATTGCACTGTCAATGAAAGAGCCAGACAAAAGCTTGCCAGGGTAAAACTGTTCCTTAACACTACTTTAGCATATCTTGTTTTTTACCCATAAATTGATTGTTGAGGCTTTGCCTAGGTACCAACCTCCCTTGCCAAGCGATCAGGTGAAGCCACTAACGGACTATGAATATGAGGGAGGTGAGTTATGCATTTCTTAATAATGATCACTTTGCACGAGAGTAAATTCCAACATATCATTGTACTGTCCTGCAGAGGGTTCCCCACCAGGTGGAAGGGGCAGAGGCAGGGGAAGAGGACGTGGTCGTGGAAGGGGCAGAGGGAGAGGTTAAATCTTTTCTAGTCTCTTCTGAAAATTTTATTTTGTGCTGATCTATTGAAGCTCGCATGGCAGGTGTTCCAGTGGGTAACTATGGAGGTTTTGGATGGGGCCGGGGACGGGGTCGTGGCCGCGGACGGGGTCGTGGCCGAGGACGTGGTTTTGGTAGGGGCTTCCCTGGTGTCCAAGGTTCATATCAAGACGTTGGTATGTCTGAAGTAGTTTTAATGTTCTGGTCATCTATACAAATGTGGAAATAGCACCTAAAAGGCATTTTAATACAGCTCAAGGTCGAGGAAGAGCTTCTATTCCTATTGGAAGAGGCCGTGGAATAGCTCCTGATAATTTGGAGTCAGCATAGTCACTCAAGGTTGTGTTACACAATGGTTAGCTGTATTGCTTGTCTGGATGAGGTCATATTTTTGTACATAGGTGCACCTTCATGTCAACTACTGGTTTGTAGTTAAAAAGGTCACACCTAGTGCAGCAATACGTTTCCACTGAAAATTTTCTGAATTGTTCATATCATTGTCCGTTTCAAAATAAGATGGTGAGTGCCAGTTTAAGCGAAATGGAGAATCGTTGTTAATATCGTTGGTGTTGCTCAAATAAGATGACAGATGAGAGTTCAAATGTGCATTTGTTATGGTGAATTCTGAACTTCCATTTAATTTTCTAGGAGAAAATTGGTTCTGTTAACGAGGCTGAAAGGTTTGATGCCATCACTCTCCAGGTTTCTGATATACTTGGTTAATTTTTAATTATCAGCCAGTTATGTAAAGGTTGACAAGGTCTGTTGCCTCATTTGGTACTCATGTAGAGCACCATCTTTAGAACGTCCTAAAGTGTTGATGTGCTAATTGGCGAAGGGTTTGTAGTTGATTCATGTTGCAAGTAACAATGGTCTATTTGGATGTTTAACAGCGCTTGTGTCTTTGTTTTCTGTCACAAGTACCCTTTTTTCAAGCTGAAATGGTCTTTTGGCAATTGGGATTTGAATTGAGGAGTTCGATAATGGATTAAATTCTTGGGTATTATGGCATGCTACCATAAGCTGCTGTTGTTTGTTACAAGTTCCCAGTGTAGTCTACTTGGTCTGTAGGCTGAATTTTTGCTATAATCGTCAAGGTGGCAAGGCTATACCTAGAACCTGCCTGGAGTCATTGGCAGCAACTGCACGCAGAAAAGAACATGTAAATGGCAAGGAAGTGTCATTTCTGCCTCCAGATTTGTAGGACATTAGATTTGTAGGACCTCCTTGAGTGAACCAAAGCACATTAGATTCTAATCAACGCAGCCCATGCATGTAAAATTGAATCAAAGAAAATCCTATTTGAGAATTGCTTCATGTATGGATCACTCACTCCTTGCAATTGTGCCTGAGGATTGGCTTTTAACTTGAAGAAGCAAATTGTATAAGAAGATACATAGTGCAGTCAATTTTAACCCAGCTTTACTCTTGTTGTCATACCTCGCTCTTGACTCAACTTTACTCCTTTTGCCATATCTCGCTCATATGGATGTATTCTGGCCTGATCAGACGAAATTTGAAAAGCTTACTCAAAAATCTTTATAGCAAAAGAAAAATTCGCATAAAAAGGATCTTTGAAAAGCTTACTCAAAAATCTTTATAGCAAAAGAAAAATTCGCATAAAAAGGATCTCTGGTCTTCGAGATATGATGCTCCAAACTTCGGCCACCAAAACTCCCAAGAAATTGCTCTTTCTGCCTCCCTCCAAAAACCCTTGCACACCTTTTTAATAACACCCCTCGGAAATGCATCCCACGTGGAGAACACTTGGAATGGTGCTTTCCAACGTGGAATACAAAGGATGGTGCTTTCCTAGTGTGGAATGTAGGAGTCCCAGCGTGCAAAAGTCAATATAATTTATATTGTTTACGAGTTGAGGTGAGCGTACGATTGTTACATATGTTTGTGAAGGTGAGTGATGTGTATTCGTGTGAGAATATGTACGAAAGTGATGTGCCAGAACCAGTTTGACTTATGAAGAGGTTCTGTTGGAGTTTTCGAGTTGGGAAATGGCGGAGGCAATGGTCTGGTATAAGGGATGGCTTAGGGGTGGGTTTTTCTTGTTTTTATACTGAAGGCATGGCGATTCCAACCCAGGTACTCTCTGCTATTTATACCCGGTTCAGAGTATGCGTCTTTGCTCAAAATATTTTCCTGCTTGCTTTAATTCATATGTTTTCTTGTTGAATTATGAGGAGGCAGGGTGAGGGGTCTGCAAAGCCTGGCAAATCGGGTGTAAGCCATGGGCTTCTTGGATGCGAATGTCACTCTGGGCATGTCATGGATGGGTGCTCCCGCTTCTTTCTATGATTTATAAGTTAGATTCTGTAAGAGAGACTATGTTGCCAATGCTAAGGTGTGACGTTCCACTAGAATATATGGTATGAATACGTATATTCTAGGGCCATGTCGTCATACAACACTTTCTACGACTTGTATACATGATATTAGGCCATACCTAGTAAGGTGCAAGGCCAAGTTATCTACATAAGTTAGCCAACCGTAGTATGAATACCATTTAACCACATGGATACACCCTTTAGGTGTATTGCCACGCGGCGGCACCCCATTGGAATCAAGTCTGCCAACATGTAACTCTAATGTATTTAAGGCCAAACCCTAGACCCAACACATTTTTCGCTCCACCTTCTGTCTGAATCTCGAATCGTCTCGAGAGCTCCGATTCAAGGATCATCTTCGACAGCAGTGTATGCCGAAGCAACTCCAGGAGCGTGGGCGTAGCAGCCTAAGGAGCGTCTACTCCGAAGATCTTGAGAGAGATGGAGACCGCAGGAGCAGGAGGCAGTTCATCAGGAACATGTATTTTGAGTAGATAGTTAGATAAATCATCTGAGATCTAGCAATCCAGATGAGTTAACATGTCGTATTTCCAATAAAGCTATCCTAGAGCCTTAGATTCGATCATGAACCCTAATCAAGGAACCCTAACTATAAGTTAGTTGTATGATTAGGATTAGATGATTATTCTCTTGGTTATCAAGTTATGTGATGTGATGATGATTGTTGTGTATCGGGAAGGGGGGTAGAGACCTAGAAGCCTGTTACCAGTTGATGCTTCTAGCTTAGCTCTTATAATTCCCATCATATTTTGGCATGTGCATAGAGCTCACCTGGCTGGGAAAAGTATGGGATTATTGGACACCACACAAAGGGATACGATGACAAATGGAGGGAAGAACCTTGCTGAGCATGGCTATATAGGTCCTCGTAGTGGACTAGACTTATACTCAGTCACTTCATGTGGGCCGAGTATGGGCTCGACGCTCTCCGGGTTAAGGTCCCGCCCAGACTCGCCTAGTAGCATGTGTCGTCCTGGCTAGGCATAAGGGGAGTAAGTCGAGGAAGGACGCCTAGTCGCCTAGGGATTCATCATATCTCGGGAGGGGACATGTCTCCTCCTGCCTCATTGGATCAGGGAGATCCAACCTGGAGTAGTCTCATTGGGTGATGCTGTGAGATTACGTATCTGGAAGGCTACAATCATCACAGAGCTTGTTCCAGCCTATCTGCATAGTATGCACATGAGGGGCGGATAGAGTGGTCAACTTTAGCCATTGTTTATATGCCAGCTCAAGCCATTGTGATAACTTGGTCTGATCTATCTTGGAGCTTTTACCGTCAGTCCAACTCCCTTATAAGTCTGAGCCGGGGTAGAAGTTTTCCTATGTGTAGGATGTGTTAGATGCATGTCGATGGTTACGAAGATTGGATGGATCTCACTACCCTTCGTGGTAGTTCTGTTATTATGTTATATGTTATGTGCTTAACATATGTTTATGCTTCTTATTATAAAAGCCCATTAAGGGCCGAACGGCACCTTTGTTCCTCAGCTCGAGATCCTGGCCATCCCACTACTCGAGTTCGATGGAGGGCCCATTCGATGGCGAGTTCATTAGATGGGGGATTCGTATACGGTGGGGCACCGTATACAAAGTAGGGAGCATCAAAATTGTATCATAGCATGATCTTGGTTGACCAAGATTAGGACTCGCCATAACCCTAGACTTAGATGACTAATTGCCCTAGTAAGAGGTTGGAACATGAGTTCCAATTTTGAGCCTCAAAAAATGGAGGAAAATCTCTCTCCCCCCCCCCCCCTTCCCCCATTAGGGTCATAATTTAAGTTAGAGTTTGAGACTAAAAGTTGTAATCGATAGAGTCAAAAGAATTTTTCTAGTAAAAATGGTGGGAAATTTGTCTACACCCTGTGATTCTACTAGGAATCACTCGAAAAATCATTTGATTTGGAGTCCCTAGTGAAAATGGTGGGGAGTAACAAATTCTAGGCCATGAACCATTAATTATTCAGAAAATTGAAAACTTAGGAGCTATCATTAATATAGGTGGCCGTAATAAATTTTTCCAACTGTCCTAAAATCGAATTTGGCCCACTCGTGTGGCCCAAATTTGCCCTCTTAAGGGGCCCACTTTTACCAAATTTCCAGAACACTTTTTCCTCTTCACTTCTGGCACAAATAGATTTTTTGAAGAATCAACGAATTGTCTTTTGCACTATCAGCCATAGCCCGCACTAAGCAGACTGCACGGAAGGAGAATTACGCTGGACCAAGGCTCAATGCACGCACGGTAGCTGGCCAAAAGAAGATTCTGACAAGCAAATGTCCGAGGAGGGAGGAAGGCCCAAGCGCCCCACCTGAACTGTTGGACTCATCCAACAACTCACTTATAGAAATGGCGAACTCAAACAAAGCTAGCTCTTCGGCTTCGTATGGCTCAGCTCAGTCATACACGAGGGTGTCACGGTCCAACATGGAACATGAGGAATTAGACCTAGAGGAAGAGAGGAGGAGGAGGAGGAGGAAGGGTAAGACCCAAGACTCCTCGAGGAGGAAGAACAAGGAAAAGATTACGGACATGCGGGAAAGAATGCACGGTAGCCAACCGAAAGTAGTAATCAGAGAGAGGCGGACCGAGGAAGGCGAGGCGAAAGAGGAAGAAGTACCAGAATCAGCATGGCCTCCGTATCCGGTATGGCCGAAGATATCCAAGTCAAACAATGTCTACAAGACAGGAGAGAGGCCTTTTAAATTAAAAAGGGATATCAAGTATGAAAAGAAGATGACGGCATACAAAGAATACCCCTGCCAATGGTCAGCATATATAGTGAGTGGTATCATAAGCAGAAGAGGCAGAGGTTCATAGAGGGAGGGAGGGAGGGGGGGGGGAGGCGGGCGGTAGCACGAGGACACAAAAAGCTACCTCTCGAACCTAAGAAATAAGAAAGGAGGCACTATGGCCCCATTTCGGTGCAAAGACGAGTCTTTCAAGAGATCCGGCATTCCAAGGATGCATCAATTTACTTATTCGAAGGGCCCCATTCGAGAGATTATTACGAAGGTGTTACAGGACTACAAGACAAGTTATCGAGTCACCCCCACAGTGGTAAGGGTATCTCAAGAAGCAGTAGAGGCAGAGCTAACTCATTTATTCGAGGAGGCGAATCTCTGTGCAATTCATGCCAAGAGGGTGACTGTGATTCCTAAATACTTGAATCTAGCCCGAAGAATTCGACGGAACAAGGCTTTGGGAAATTTTTGAATTTTATGAACCAAGTGTTTTTAAAAATACAGAAATTAGTGTTAAGGAATCAGATATGGGATGAATATTTCTAGTTAAAGACAATATAAAAAAAATAATAATTGTATAAGCAAAGTCATTAAATTAAATTATATTATATTGGATATACCCACCCGTGACCCCGGTCAGATCGTGCCAAAACCCCTTTAGAAGCCTTCTAAGAGGCCTTATGCTCAAATTGAGTCGAGTCGGTCAATAATTGCTTGAAATTAATGTATTTTTGTAATATAAGTTGGTAAAAGTAGATATTTAAGCTAAATCAGACGGTATACTAACTTATAGCAGCCAAAAATCTAAAGAGACTTGTCCAATGGAGTTGACCCAGATCAGATCGCGCCAAATCCCCTTTAGAAGACTTCTAAGAGGCATGACGTGCGAACTGGTCCGAATGAGTCCAAGACTCGCCAACAGATGTTGATTTAGCCAACAAAATTCTACATCGACTTTCTTGCATTGAACTAACGGATTTAGCACTTCAAATTACCTATTAGGAACCATATTGCCTTAGATTCAGGAATCTTAGAATCTCTAAATTTGGGGCCGCAAATCAAGGAGGAATCTGACGTGACACATCATTAATGAGGTCTGACAGGGCATGGGAATCTAGAAACTTAGTATATAAACAAACCCTAGATTTTCTTTTTACTCACTTAGTGATATTTCAACATTCTCCTAACCGCTTTTTACAACCCTTGAGATCTTTCTTTGAATTTATTTCCACCCAACACCATGGCTCCCATTAACTTCCTGTTATGGTATGATGCCGCCCACTATGTTCGTGAGACACCAATGGAGGACGTCTACCGGGTGTTCACCCATAAGTTTGATCTGCATGATCTGACAAGAACACCCTGCAGAATTCAACCAACAAGTTCATCCACAGCAGGTAGCTATACCTCGAAGAGATGGAGACTGGGTTTCATTAACAGGTCTGACTGAAACATCAGAAGCACTGCTAGGCTCAAGAATCAGATATGGGAGTGGACCAGAAACATGCCAGAATATATGACATGTAAGGTAGAATGCCATCAATACTTGTTAGCACATGCATCCTTGGCCATTTTTATGCTCTTCAAGGTTGAAAACAGGGTAGGAGAACCCTCAGTCCAACCATTGGACTTGGTACCTTTGAATACAAGAGTCAACCAAAGCTTCATCTGTGAGTTGGACACATCAGAGTATCGTCTTTATGGCACACAGTCAGGGCAGCTGTACCTTGAGGAAGATTATGAAGAAATACGAGAGTGGGACGAAGACGAAGAATGCACTTGAGATTGCAAAGACAGATCCAAGCACGAGAAGCAACAAGGAGAAGGGCGACAAAGCCACCTCTAGGGATAACAACCCTAACTCCAGTAATCGTCGAAGGTGAGGAATACCTTTTCGCCAATGACATCCTACAACTCCCATATTATATCAAAGAAGAGCTTAGGATAGACGAACTCATGGCCCTAATTTCAAGCGCACAGCCCGATAACTTCATCGACTTCTCAATGCTGGACTTTCCAAGGGAATTTAGCTGAGCAACACTCATATACAGGAGAAACAATGTCATAATTGGCATCTTATCAAAGCATTCGACATCAAATAAAGAAAGGACCCATCGTTTCAGATGAGGAATTCCAAGCAATCTAGGCGAATCTATACAAGCCGGGAAGAGAGCCGAAACAAGCCTGCCTTCGGAAGCAACATCAAGCAGAGGGAAGCGGAATATTATCATCCTTGACAGTGGCATCTCTATGCAGAGGGACCATGACGTCTTGTTAGTAGTCGAAACACAGGGGTTCGTGGCAACTACCAACACTAACCCAAGGGCAGATAGCAGTCTTCCACAGTTCAGCCCAAGAGGGGAGGAAGCTGCAGTATTGCCAAATGCACTAATAGGCTTCGGCAGACACGCCAAGACAAGGGAAAACACTGATGATATCATTTTGGTCAAACTATCGGTAGCCTTTTATTAATTGGATTTTGCCCAGGGTCACTTATGGGATGCATCATTAGCAATTGTGGCAGCAACAACACCAGAACTTCCCATCTCTCAGATAGCTGCAGCCTTGGAGGGAAGGTCAATATGCAACATTCAGAGGAACATGGGAGGAGGTCTCACACTTGGGAATGTCAAACGCTACACCAACCCCCAATGACGACGACACTGACCTCTCTCTCTCTCTCTCTCTCTCTCTCTCTCTCTCTCTCTCTCTCTCTCTCTCTC
>JAANSK020199762.1:0-14528 GCA_011763485.2 Isoetes engelmannii
ATGAGCATATCAAACAAGCGCTGCTGGGTTTCTGCCACATATCTTGCCTTCTTGGATTTTAAGAAGAGCTTATAGTCGTGAAGGGCCTGTTGCCACAACTGTGGGTCTACAACCAAGCGAAGCTGGCTCTTGAGAGCCTTGCAATCAATATCAAACCACGGGTTCGCAGGGAAATGTGCATCATAGAACATCTATCCGCGTGGACGCGTGAACACAATGCGTGATTATATGAGGCAAAGCAATCTTCTTTAACTCCAACCTCGTGAAACGAACAGATAAGCATACAGATCCTGGGCATAGATTTACAGAACCAACCTGTACAATTGGAGTGAGCAGGTTCGTTTTGGTTTAACAGAGCTCTTCAAATTAAAATTGCCCTGATTAGATGGAGGCACTACTTTGAATAGCAGTGGGAAAATGTCCTGCCACCATTAGCACAAGTAACTTTTAATTTTTCTCAAAGTCATTGTTTGATGTGTTGTGGTTATAAAGGGAGATCATTAGCATTGTCAGTGCAGGCAGCTGCAAGGCGTTAATGTTAATGGATCTGACGTACAAACCAAGGAATTTAACTGTATTGTGTGTTTTGGAAGCAAGTTGATGAAGGTGTGGAGGGCTCGAAAATAGCAACATGCGTAACCAGTAAAATTGCCGCTTGGTATTTGAACATACGTATATTATTGCATTTTCTAGTGTATTTTGCCGGAAATTTTTGATTTTTTTGCCAGAAAATTGCCGGAGTTTTTTTAGCATAACCGGAATTTAAGAGAAGGGGACGGATTTTTAGGGGAGGAACTCCCCTATTTTCGAATCAATCCTATATAAGGTAGGTGATCGCATCCACTAGAATCTATCTATTATCTTCTAAGTGTGAACATGCCTGTATGCAGTATTATATGTAAAGTATGTGATGGCATTTTGCTGATCAGACGTTAGATATATCTTTTGCGTTGTTCTTGCCTTTCTACATATGAATGTGAATTGTTGGAGTTCTAATTGGTTGATATTTCCATTCCTATGATTCTGACATTAAATAAGGGTCTTTTTCTATGCGTTTGCATCTAGAATTTCATTTCTCTTATGATTTTAACAAAGTAGATGATAGCATCTTCTGGCAAAACACTTCATTAGTGTTATCAGATCTGTGGCTTAAAATAATTGGCAATTTCTACCAGTGCAGACCATGAATACTGCTAGCAGGATGTTTTTACGTTTTTTATTGATTGAAGCAGCATATATTGGCATACATTGGCAGTGTGATATTTTTGTGGCCTGACAAGAAATGAGGAGTCCTCAAGCTGCAAGGTACCAAGAGGCTTTTATTGCATTTCCAAGGGCGCAAGTACAAAATAATCTCACTGCATATGACAATGAACTCCCTCTACAGCTTGGTGAGGGCAATTTTGCAAATCCCTCCATGCGAACTGGGCAATCATGAAAAGATTGGCTTTGATAAAAAAAATTGTCTAGTGATATCCATGCACTGTTTGTCAAGCCAAATCTGTATATTAGTATATTGTGTGGATCACAAGGCCAATCATGTGCCTTTGTTTTGTTGTGTCAATTCTGCCTCGTTCATATCCTATCTCAACGGCCATATTCATTTTCATATTTTGTCTTCCGTTTGTTATTCATGGAAGGTAAGTCCTGTTGCAACAAATAATTCCGTTGCATGTTTATGTTGCGTAGTAAAACATGTTTGGGTTATAGTTTTGTAAATGATATTGAACATATTTATTCAACTTGGATATCTGTTTGCAAAGATTTTGTAAGAATTGCAGATGCTGAACAAATGCATTTGTGCAACTCATAAGCATAATGATTTCGGCGGAATGTCTGTCAGGATAAACCAAGAAGTCAATTTCCTTGAAATTTTGATGCAACACATTCCGACCAGGAGTAGGTACCTTTGTCAAATTTGGTCACTTTCTACTTTGTCCAGTCACGCAAATTCAAATCTATTTTTGAGGCTATTTAGAGCTTTTCCAGAAGATAGAGCTTCTATTCCCTTTCTTTTGTAGATCTTAGAAGGTTTAATGACATTTTTTATGGTGTGCAGTTCGTAAAATTTATGGACAGGTATAAAACATACGGTGCACATGCTCACGATGCTAAGCTGGAACAAATGGTAATATGGCGACATGCTAATTTTGTCAGACTTTTCTTTATGGTTTGATGGACTCTTTGTAGAACACATCCATCTATATATATGGCAAATTTGCATTCCCATTTAAATCATTTAGAGTGCATATGTTCTATTGATTCTATATGTATGAACAAAACTAGCAAAGCTATGATTTAGGACTCTTCAAACAAAACTTGTAGTTCTTATGTTTTTTAAATTGTTTTCTTTTGTAGTGGCTGAATGAACTCACGTTGGCATGATGGGCCACCACAGAAACGGTGCATATGACTGTTTAACATATTTTGTTTTTCTTCGGCTAGAGATTTGAAGACAAAGGGGTCAGCATGTATCTTCCATCATTGACTCAAATTGAAGTCAAGATTATGACCTCTTCTTACACAGTTTCTTGAGTGCAACAAATCCAGCCAAGTTATCCATACGCTTAGTGCCATCTCCACATGGCCAAATTGAATACATATGCTGATATTTGTCAATTGTTGACATGGATGGCTAAACATCTGAAGAGCAGGATACATTTATAAGGCAAGGAGGTTTCCTTTACTAATAGTGAGGCATGCTGTTTGTTCGATCTATTAGAGGCACAAGGAATACTATAATCGTCTAATATTTGTCTACCTAAAGCACAATAATCATCTAATATTTGTCTATCTAAAGCACAATAATATCTGGGGACGATAAAGGAAGCTAAATCCATAGTCTAGATTACTTGTGAGTGAGAACATTGTGGCTGAAGCAGAACTGTTTGGCTGTAATGGTGTCTCACAAATAGATAGTGTATTGTTTAGTAGAGAAATTTTTATGCAGAGCATACAAATTTGTTCTGAACATCCAAGCTTTTGATTCAAATGACTTTCAATGAGCCAATAGTAGATATACCATAAGAAGACATTAATTTTGACACTCAAATCACATATCGTGCCATGCCCTATCGTGGTGGTTATAACGTTCCCCAAATTGATGGTTAGTAAGATTTTGGCAATGGTGTGGAGAGAAAAGGGGGGGGGGGGGGGGGGGGTTTTGTTTTATGTTTGAATTTTTCCAAGGCTATAAATTGGAAGGCTATAAATTGGAAGTTTATTGTGCACATGAACTTCTTATTTTGGGTCTCAACGTGGCTGTGCGCAAATCACTTTTGTGTGGGCCTGTGTTTCTTCCTGGGGCAGATCCGCTAGAGTGTAGCTTCGGATGCAAGGGTTCGGCCACATTCAGCGAAGCGTAGCTCTAGAGTGTAGCTTTGGATGCAAGGGTTCGGCCACATTCAGCGAAGCGTAGCTCTGGCTACGAAGGTATTTTGGATTTGTATTTCAACAGGCCGGGGGGTAGATCTGGCAGAGCATAGCTCTGGATTGCATGGTTTTCTTGGATTTAAGGGTTTTAGGTGCAAAGCATGCATATGCATTCTTGTAGCAGGGGATTTTTTCTTGCACCCGAGTACATTTTAGCAGCCGAGTAGATTATAGGTTCACATACAGAGCTTGCATTGTGGCCTCCGGAATAGAGCCTGGGGCGTGGATTAGTGATACGATTGAAGGAAATTTGGGATTGTTGAGACAATATATAATCATAGATTGCACTAGTAAAGAATAGAACACAACACCGCATAATCTTTATTCAAGAACAATTTGATATGACAGCACCATTAACCACCTAACCGGGTCCACTAGGCACTGGCAAACATATCACTAGCAAATACAACACACCGGCATACAAGTTCTAGCTTATCGGACTCATTAATCTACTCCAAGTAGAAACCGATTAAAGCCCCACAAAACTTCATCTAAAGCATGAAGAAGCTGTGCCGCAAAATGTCTCCCCCTTGTGATCGTTGCCTCCTCCCTTATATAGTATTATAACCCTTTTTCTTCCAAAGGTAAAGGTCAACCCCGTTTCCTAAATAAAGCCCTTCTATTATGTGCCCTTCGTAAATAACTTTGCACCTTCCCTTTATATCTCCCGTCCACCTTTTTTACGAGATAGTACCTTTTTGTTGAACATGGTTCTAAAACAACATCTCCTTTATTATCCGCCACCCCATCTTTTACGTTGACTTAGGTGCTCTCTCGTCTCTTTACCTGCTTCATGTACGACCACCAATTTAAAGGTTCCCCTTTAGACTTACAAGGTTACCTGTTATTCAAGTATACCCATGCTCTTCAATAATAGCCACGTGAAATACTTTAACAAGGGTTTATATATATTATCCTATGTCCCTTTATATTATTAGGCAACCTTAGGACTAGTACATTTGCCATATTTTGCCAACCCATTCGCCGGGAACCACTCCCCCGTGCTCTGCTTCGTATCAATTAGTGGGTTCAAATCCCACAAAGTTCATTCTTTCATGATTTTTCCTTCTGATTATTTGCGCCTCTTTGCAAGGCTGCAGATTGTTACAGGTGAAGATTGTTACAGGTGAAGAACAGGGCATGGTGATTTCAGTAGGAATGGATCTTCTGTAATTGTCTTGCTTGTATATATATGTATTTCTGTTTGCATTGTAATAGAAGCCTTATTTGCAATCGATTGTGTGTTTCACATCTATTGCTGCGGTGGTCTGAGTGCCTAAACCAAGGCGGTGGTCTGAGCGCCTAAACCAAGGCGGTGGTCTGAGCGTGGATGGTCCGCCAAGCATCACTCCGGTAGTGGATCATCCCCAAGTCTGCCCATCGGTAGCCTTCGGCCTTCCCATCTGGCAGCCAAATTCCTCAAACCGGTGGCTTCTCCAAGTCTGCCCATCGGCAGCCTTCAGCCATCCCATTTGGCAGCCAGATTCCTCAAACCGGTGGCTGCGATCAGGTACTATATGCGCTCATCATTAATTTTTATGGTCGTCCTCTTCAGTGGTAGTCCACCCATAGTATTCGGCAGCCTCCCTTTCATCTATGGTTAGAGCGGAGAGAGATCAAGCCCGGAAACGGGCAAGGCCTGCAACAGGCCAGGACAGATCTGAGATTGTAAACCAAGCGGTGGTATTCCAGGTACAAAAATTGGAGACCCGATTGCCAAATCAGGAAGCCATTAGTTGTTTCTGGAAGCAGGTTGAATTCGAAGGTGAACGCGCTCTCATCGACCGAACTGCCTTGTATGCCTACTTGACGGAGCTCTATTCCTCTATATTGAGTTCACAGAGGTTAAAGAGGTTGTGGACGCAGTCACTCAGACTGTAGCCCCATCCAGCACGGAGATTGCCACACAAACGGAGGCAGCAGAGACAGAGGCAACAGAGATATCCTACACAAAGACTGCTACACAGACAGAGCCCGCAGAGACCTCTATGCCAGCATGCCATTCGAATAGTCCTCACACAGAATGCCCAGAGCATAGTGAGAATCTGGAGGACCGAGCTCTGCATTTGCGGATTGTAGGCCTGCCCGAGTCCAGTAGTGGATCGGATGTAGGGGAGGCAGAGCGCCTTTTCAGTGATACTATGCATATTCCCTCTCCAGGAATAGAGGTGGCATACAGGGTTGGGATTCAGCGACCAGACCGGCTACGTCATATTTTGGTTCGCTTTCGAGCGCACCAGGACAGATTGCATGTGCTCCAACATGGCAGATATCTTCGGAATACCAGTTTTTCGATACAGGAAGATCTCACGCTCAACCAGCTCAGTTGCCGAAGGGAGGAACTTCGCAAAGTGCGGGAAGCGAGAACACAACGGAAGTGGGCAGTTTATCGGGGAGGGGCTGCGATCATTCGTGACCAGTGGCCTCGTGATCCATGGCTGGGGTATTCATAGCCACATACAGGCACCACTAAACTGAAAACATGTAAACATGTAAACATATAAGCATAAAAACTGGATGCTTGTTGTTCAGGGACTTCGGTCCTTCTGTTTTCATGGGCCTTGGGCCATTTGTGTTGTTTCAGGACTTTGGTCCCCGTTCAGCTTAAGGACTTCGGCCCCCCTATGTACTGTTCCGTCGCATGTCCAATTGAATGCTGCCTTTGTGGCACGACGTTAAAATACTCTTATCTTATCTTATCTTATCTTACCTTATCTTATCTTATCTTATCTTATCTTATCTTATCTTATCTTATCTTATCTTATCTTATCTTATCTTATCTTATCTTGTCTTATCTTATCTTATCGTATCTCTTTCTTTTATTGATCGAAATCTCGGATGGAGGTCAAGAACAGAGCATGCACTGTGGGAACGGATTTCGTGTTTCCAAAGCTCACATGGCTATGCCTGTGGCTGTGTTGGGTTTCTTGTGGCGTGGCCGACGAGGCCCAATGGTTTTATTTTGTGTTGGATGTATTTGAAGACCTATAGGGAGCATTTTGAAATACGGGGGTCTGAGGTGTAAATCCCGAGGCCCTTGATCCGGCATAATGCCGGGTATATTCGGGGATCCAATAATCCCAAAAAAAAGTTGTGCGATGTGTTATTGTGTAGACATTCATGCGCTTTCACAGCTAGATAGATCCCGAGGGATGATGGGATGACTGACACGTCCATTTTTCCCACGTGGACTCTTGCTCACCATCAAGAGCTGGCGTCAGGTGGATGGCCTCTTGTTAGCTAGCAGGAGGGGCTCTCCATTTTATATACGATGGGGGCATCGTATACGCACAGGGGACATCACAATGGTATCAGAGGAATGATCTTGGTTGACCAAGATCGAGCACTGGCCATCACCCAATAGCACTAACTGTTCTAGAACTTCAGTGTTGGAGTTAAAATCCCAAGCAAGAACCTTGAAACTGGAAAGCAATCTTTTTCCCAGGATAGGAGTAGTAGCTAGTTAGAGTAGCTAGCATTCATCTAGAAATTGAAATTAAGTTAGAAAGTTTGGCCAAAAACACCCCCAGTATTCTCCATGTGCGCGAGGACGCCATTAGAATTTTTTTAATTGCTCTCTGGTGCACACTGAGAGTACTCAACCCCTTTTGACCATGAAAATTAAGTCCAAAGATAAAATGAATAAGCTAGTTTATCTTAGAATTAAGTTCAAAGCTAGGATATTGCTTGATAATTGCTAATCGGTAGATATTTATAGTAAAATGGCACCAAAGTTGGCCTAGTACTCTCCATGTGCGCGAGGACACCATTAGATTTTTTATAATTGCTCTCTGACACCCACCGAGAGTACTCGACCCGATTTGACCAAGAAAATTAATATTAAGGATAGAATGAATAAGCTAGTTTAGCTTAGAATTAAGTTTAAAGCTAGGATATCACATTATAAAGGTCAGCGGGTAAATATTTCATAGCAGAATAGTACCAAAGTTGGCCGAGTACTCCCAATATGAGCGAGAGATACATTAGGAACTTTCTAATTTCTCTCTGACGCACATCTAGAGTACTCGACCTTAGTTGACGCAGCTTCATGTAGTAGAATCACACAATAAGACTTGAACCAGCTCTACTACTCGGGTAGAGCAAGTATGTCCCATCATACCAGCAATTTGACTAAATATTGTCCCCAAAACAAATTCCATTACTCATGTTTTGCGCAACAGCTATATTAGGATTATCCTGATTGCTCTCTGGCACATATCCTGAGTACTCACCTTCAATGTATCAAAGTAGAGAAGTTTGATCAACAAAAGAAGGTTGTATCAAAGAGTAGAGCAAGATAATGCCCTCATGTATCAAAGTAGAGAAGTTTGATCAACAAAAGAAGGTTATATTCGAACTCTAGTCAAAGAGTAGAGCAAGATAATGCCCTCAATCGAATCATTTGACCACGTTTTCGACCCAAAAAAGTGCCCAGTACTCTTGGTGTGCACACGGAGGCCATTAGAATTATCCTCATGTAGTTAAGAGTGCCAGTACTCTTGGAATTATCCTAATGTAGTTCAAAGTGCCCAATACTCTTGGTGTGCACAGGGAGGCCATTAGAATTATTCTAATTTAGTTCTGGTGCACATGGGGAGTACTTGACGTTGACCGTTGACTTTTTCAATCAACAATTTTTTTTCCTTGGGTGAAATTCAGGGATTTGAACTCCTAACCTCTTGGCAACAAGTCTATGACCTTTCTAACATGCCAAGAGCACCATAAGAGTACTTATTTATGGCCACAAGTCTATGACCTTTCTAACATGCCAAGAGCACCATAATAGTACTTATTTAATTTTTACTTCTTATATAGAGTATTAGGCAGTTTAAGGTAAGAAAGGGATTTGAACCCTTAACCTCTTGGCTCCCAGCCAATAATACTTACCATTTAAACTAAGGTAATAATAGTGCAATCTTTTACATGCGTTAGTCTATTAAACAAGGTATATAAATTGCTTTTAGCATTATAAGAAGGACTTGAACCTTCAACTGTAAACCCCTACTTTGTTATGCCGATGTCTTCCACCTCGTGTATTGAGTTAAGGTGGATATCACAATTAATATATCCATATCGCAATAAATGAGCATTTGAAGCTCTGGTTAATTGGCTTGAGGGCAAAGAATCTTGCTTCTCAACCAATCCTAGACTATAGTATGTATCGTGTAATAAGATATGTTAAGTGTACATATGATAATATGATCTCGCTTAAATATAATGACCATCATATGAGGATGGACCAATAGAAAGGGAAGAGAATGGCGAATTTGAGTTCCACTCGCCGAATGGAGCAAGATAATGTCCTTACTTCAACCATTTGACCGTATTTTTGATATGAATAAGTGCCCACTCCTCACACCACGCGCGAGAGCTACATTAGAAATATTCTAGTGGCTCTCTAGCGCATGCCATGAGTACAAACCAAAGATGAGTACTCTCTCTAACAATATTGGATTTCCAAACCAAACTTGATTAGGATCCTAGAGCATGTTTCAAACATCATGAAGGCTTTGTAAAACAAAGCTCAACTCTACAGACTTTGAGGGCTGTAAATACTTCTTTGTTAATATTTATTGAGCCATCTTTCTTACTTGTAGATCCCAGAATGTTGTAGATGAACCTTTCAACCAGCCTGTTTGGCCTGAACCTTAGACTCTAGGATAGATGAGCATCTGCTCTCGGAGTATGAGGCTTGAGTCATTGAACAACAAGAGGCATTAGACCAACTTCTCCAAGACATTGAAGACCCAGCTGACACACGGACGGAGGAAGAGAAAAGACCAAAAGGGCGAGATCTAAGAGATAGAAGCAGAAAGGCAGACACCGTTATGAACAAAATGAGAGTGCAAGGCATCACCGGCCTATCATCGATCTTCATCAAGTGGGAAGAATAATTGTGGATCAACGACAACAAGAATGGCCATGAGTGCCAAGCACTTAGCTACCATATCTATAAGTTCAACCCAGCAAGAGGACCTCGGCATCTTCATCGATTTCAACATGCAGAAGCGCATAAAAACCGAAGGAAAGACCACTCCAATCTTGCAGTCTGCCAGCTCAATGTCAAACAACATTAGCAAAGGGAGCAACCAAGCTAGACAACTGCACGACAACCATGACGAGATTCCAGCTCTCTTGCACCAGTAGGAAGGCAATCATGACTTCATCGACTTCAAAGGAGCTCACGATAGAGGAACGAGAGGAGATGCATATTAGGTGAATAACATCTCCGACTTGGAAGCCTACGTTAACATCAGAGGCAAGATCAAGGAGGAGGATAGCTCGTCCCAACAAAAGTTCCAGACTAAAAAACATCGGGGAACTAAAGGAAAGACGACTTTAGTGCTTCAACCAAGTGATTCAATCGGGCTGAACCCAAAAGGATGGACGAGCTGACCTAGCCAACAATTACAGATCACTCAAGCGACCACGATGAGATGTGGTAAGTGGAATGACGACGACCACACTTCTACGCACGTGGAAGGCATCTCGTAAGGGAAGAAAGTCCAGGCAATATGACTCACACTCGATGCTTCGAACACAATGCAAGTCTGCCAAACTTCATTACCGGGTGATCCTACACAACCCATCAACGACACTGCACATCTTCAAAGGGAGGACAATCTCCAAATAGCCCTTGATGAAACGGCCATACAAATTGGAAAATCCCAGGAATCACTGTATATCCTTAACTGAGGAGGGTGTTTCCCAATTAAGAACTATGCCGACCCTCTCTAGATCCATGGGGACACCCTATGGTGTGATACACTAGCCAAGAAACTCGACATTATTCTGCTCGAACTAACATTTATCCAGCTTAGCATAAAGTCCATGTTCTCGCAACTTCTGAAGGACCTTCCAGACATGTTCTTCATGCTCTCAGGGCCTGCGATAGATCAGAATATCATCCAAAAAGATGATAATGAAGAGGTTCAAAACTCTCCAAAAATATTATTAGCCATGTGCTGAAAAACTGCTGAAGCATTGCTAAGGCCGAAGGGCATGACTGTGTACTCTGAATGGCCGTATCGAGTTCGAAAAGCTATATTCCATTCATCACCTTCTGATTCGAATGAGGTTATAAGCACCGCGAATATTAATCTTGGTGAAATATCATGCGCCTTGCAGCTGTTCCAGTAGCTCTGGAGAGGAAGAGGATACCGATTACACACAATGATCTTGTTGAGGCCTCGGTAATTGACAACCAACCGCAATGAACCGTCCTTCTTGGAGACAAAGAAAATGGGAGCCCCTGCAGGCTCTTGCGAATGTCGGATAAACCCAATCATAAGATTCTCCTCAATATAGGTCCATAAAGTCTCCAACTCTGTTGGCGACAAGCCATAGATTGGATCATATGGTGGAGTTGTCCCTGGTTGGACACCAATGAGATAATCATAGGGACGATGCTCTGGAAGCTTGTTGGTGTGACCTTGTCGAAGACGTCAACAAGATCCTTGTGCTTATCAGGAAGGTCAAGGGTGGACATCACGAAAGCCGAGCTGATCGTTGGATGAACTTGAACTGCAAACACTAAGCTCGGATCTTGCCTCCCAGATTGGATAAATTTGTTGGAGTGAAATGATCGAGATACAGAGTTGAGCGCGCGAAGAAGATTTAGGAGGATCATCACTGTGATCCTGATGATCAAAACGAAGCAAAGGAGCATGACCAAGGACAGGAACTGGAACAAAAACAAGAACGAAAGCAGAAACAAGAGCAGGAATAGGAACATATATATGCAAGAACATGAACAAGTACAGGAGCAGGAACAGGAACAGAGCAAGAATAAGAACATGAGCAGGTCCAGGAACATGAATAAGACCAGGACTTGGAACTGGGATGAGAACTAGAGCAGGAGTGAGGACAGGAACATGATGAAGATGCATAGCAGAAATAGGAACTAGAACGTGAGCAAATGCGAGGTCAGAGGCCCATAAGGCCTTACAGGTTGGAGTAGATACTGATGCAAAGGCAGGAGCTTCAGAAGAACTAGGACTAGGTCCAGGAAAGAGAAAAGACCTAGAGCGTCAACGCCAATTGTGGGTTATGTAGCTCAAAGTAAGGAAGACCCAAGATCACTAGCACATGCGGGCAAGCAATGAGGTTGAAGGAAATGCTACAAGATGCTCCTTCAAGCAGAACTCAAAAAAGTGCAGTACATTTAGTGACTGCGTCCGAACGTGCATTAATCACACTGGGATGCTTCACTCTGCTCCTAAGGGTGGCGCTCTTAGAAGTGAACGCACAATCCATGAAGCAAACATTTGCACTACTATCAAGTTATGTCAATGCTTCGAACTTTACGGCCTCTGATTACAATGCTATAAAAAAAAAAAAACCCCTTACTGATCTTATCTGAAGGAATAAACCCTTCATTACATGTGGGAAAAGTATGAGGAATGGCAGCCAACTGACGAAGAGACTCCTACTACTCGGACCAACCTCTCGAGTTTTTTGACGGGCTTGGGCCCTTAATAGGACATTCATGAACCATATGACTCCTCCACAATAGAGGCAAATTTTAGCCTCTCTCCAGCGTTATTTTTCGGCCGCAGGCAATGCCCTCGAACCACACAATCAATCTACGCAGGTACATGGCCATACGCTCTAGAAGGCGTGCGCGGTCCAGGAGCTGGTGTGGCTAGTGAAGCTTGCAAATTTTGGGAAACAGACTAATTTTGTGTTTCTTGCCTACGCTAAAAAGGATGGTTATCACAACACACCGCAAACTTGATGGATTCCCCTAAGGTTTTGGGATCCTTCATGGTCAACATCATATCTTTTACATCCTCACGTGAGCCCCTCCAAAAACAATCTCGAAGGGCAGCATCGTCCCAGACGATACCTATAGCAATTTGACGAAATTTTGAAGCGTATATTGAAGTTAGACGGGAACCTTGCCTGAGGTTATTGAGTTTTGTAATAGCTAGGAGCTGCCAATATGTATTAAAAAAACATGCTTCGAGCTCAGCCATGAAAGCATCAAAATCTTGCGACTCCGGAGCTCCTTTCTCCAGCAAAGGAGAAAATCAACTCAAAGCTGGCCCTGTGAGGAGAGAACCAACCAATCCAACTTGTTCCAGATCCGTCGGATGCTTATGAGCATGGACCTAAATCACAAGCCGAATCTGGTTTAAAAACCCCCGAAACTTGGACCGAGTGCCATCAAACTTTAGCTAATCTTAGGTTCCGATGGCCTCAATCCAGAGTTAGAGGCTGAATCATGAGAAGTTACCCATTCCCTGAGCTCCTTGTTATCTAACTGCAACTGCTGATATACTTGAACAAGTTGCTGCAGCTGCTGTGCAAAGGATGAAATCTCCCTCCATAGGAACAAAAAATACCAGGGATGTATTAGCAGGTAACACTTAGAAGGATCACCACGGCGATCTTGATGAGCAAGGAATTTTTTCCCTTTTATTTGTTTTTATAATTAAGAGGATTGCCCTTTCTAACAACCATGCAAATAGAGGTGGAGCTAAGTATTTGATACGATGCACGAATAGAGTGTCAAATCATATGAACTGCCATGATTATTGCATGTAACAATAGAGATACAGAAGCCATGCAATGAAAAGGCCTCATGCCAGATGTTTGTTACATATGCCAATAGTTAACGAGCTATGTTCAATGCCTGTAAGCACTTAAAAAAAAAAAGAAAAGCTCAAAAGACATATGTAATGTACCGTTGTAAACAATAATTTTTCATTGTATGCCTGGGTGCTCAATATTTAAAGTTTGCCATCAATAAAAGCAAGGATTTCATTTAAATGATTCACAATAACTCGATTGAACATGACTCCCCTTAAATGGAAAGGGCACTAGGGTTTTTGTTCCGGAGAAGCACATGGCTATGAATAATTACTGGCGTATTGGATTCAAGGTATTGGAACGGAACATTGCGTCCAAGGCTTGTGCTTGACTGTTACTTTGTACTCCTTCAATTGAAGTCAAGGTCATAGAAATAGGTATGCTTCTTTCTACAAAGGAAAAAAATTGCATTATGGATAACTGTAAATTCCTGGGCCTAATAGTGGATAAAAGTCCTAATTAGAATCAAGCAACTGAGAAGAGGGTAAAAAATGGAGGTTTCAAAGATTTATACACGACGCAAAGGAAGTGCTATCAAACAAAAATATGGGACTTCAGCCTAAGGAAAATGCTTTACGTTGCTCTGGTATAGATAGTGGTGCTCTATGGCTGTGAAGTTTGAAAAGGTGCAAAATAAAATTCTTTCATGCAGAGCTAGGGACCAAGATGCAGACGCCTTACGATATGATGTTGGTGGAATGCGAGACGCTACCACTAGAGCTAGAAGCTCTATATAGAGTCCTTATATATCTATAAAAAACACAATCACACACACAACAAGCTAGTCTACCTCACATGGCCTATGTGAGTAGTTGGGAAAAGGGATGGTATGCAGATATCATGGGCTTGCTCAGAAAGTGGGGATGGATATTGCTGATAGTGAATCGAAGAAAGATGACATCAAAGGCTGGGTAAGAAGGCATGCAATTTAGAAAATGTGGAATATCCCAGAGGTTAAGAAAGAACACTATAAAAGGGTCATGAATCCCAAATTGCAAATTGCTTCATATTTAAAGAGTGGACTATTAATAAAGCTCGGAGATATGATAAGTAGGATGAGGCTCAACTCACATCACGAGGGTGTGAAAGTTGGACGACGAGCAAATATACCATATCAGTTGCAGTGTTGCAATGTTTGTGGCTCAAATGAAGTTGAGGATGCGGAACACGTTATTCTGCATTATCCTGTCTGTCAATCCATTCGGTCAAAGTTTGGAATACATGTAGCAAATCTGGTAAGCTTCTTTGAACAATCGGGCGCTTTCTTGTAGAGGTAATGCAATCTAGAGAAACAAGTATCAACATTTTAAAATTACTGATGGAAACACATGAGTTTGATTATGAGGAGGAGAGCACTAATATGTTCGTATCTGAAGACATATTAGATGAACTAATCTTTGATGTTGAATGTATGTTATGAACGTCTCCTAGACCTAATGGTCGCACAAACGTAATACATAAAGATTCTGCCTATTGTTGTTTATTCTATTTATGCATATGCC
>JAANSK020199873.1:0-14525 GCA_011763485.2 Isoetes engelmannii
AATGGAGCAAAACCTTTTGCAATATAATAAGCTGCTCGCATTAATGCAATCACACCTAAAATGTACATCACTCATAATAAACTATCACAAGAATAAGAATAAGAACTAGCTAGATTGTTAAGAAATCAAATCATTTGAATAATCATTTAAATTAAAACAATAAGCAAAGTTTACCTTGTTCTGCTTCTTCTCGATGCTTTGTTGCTGCAACCTCAATAGATTTCTGCTTTCCATTCCTAACTTCATCAAGGTAGAATGATTCTTTGTGCTCCTCTGAAGATGTATAAGCATGAAAGCTAAATGTCTTAAAATTTCTAGAACCAAATTGAGCAAACGCATTCCTTGCTCTACGATTTGCCTTACAAAGAGTACAAAATATCATCTCCTTCTCTTTATCATGCTCCAACGAATTCCATGTCAGCTTCCAATGTTCATTCCATTGGTCTCCTTGTTTTTTAGGAGTCCCTTCATTTTCAAAGTCCTGTGTATTCTCTTCCTGATGCTGCGTGTTTTCCTGCTCTCCTTTATCAATTCTCTAATTCAAGGTGGATTGTCTCCCAGCATTGATTTATGTGGCCATGCAATGCCTGTTGGCTACTGGAACCTTTGGCATATTGAACAGAAGAGCAAGAGAATAAAAAGGAGAGAGACATGCAAAAGTAGTGCAAGTAGAAAACAGAATCAATTTCCACTGCCTCAATTTGTCAAGTGACCAACACCAACTCTTATACACCTGCGCATTTTGAAAGAATAGTGAATTACGTTTTGACAGATTTAACAGAACAGTTCATGGATGGTGGTTGGCGTAGGCATCGGGGGACCCAAAGAAAACATTCCTAAGATACACAGTTACAGAAAACAGAAGCAAACAGAAAGGTAGCAAAGCGTACATGCTGCTTCTATATTCATTTCCAAAACAAACTTGTTAAATTTATAAATCGAATGATTGTATTGATAGCAGCTTACCTCAAATCGAAATTGCAGGATGCCAAGTTCAGAGCTGTGGATTGCAGGGGGAATGCTATGCCATCGCTGCATCAAAGAACCAACGCTATGCCATCGCTGCCTTAAAAAACAAGTAAACGGCAATATTCTTTATGCCATCGCTGCAAATAAACGGTAATATTGGTAACTGTACATGCTAAGAAAAGATGGCAAAATGTAAAATTCAAAAGGCATTTTGCTTCTGTTCAATTAAAACGATCTCACCCTCAGGATTGCAAGCAGATATATGGAGGTTCTTGCAGATTCGTGGAGGTTCTTGCAGGGCTTAGGTCTTTTGATTGTATCATAAGCGAGCTGCGTGCATGAAATTCGTAGCCTTTCCGACATGCCTAGCAAAAGGATTTTTCTCATCAAAAAGAAACATTGTCATCTGCCTTTGTAGTAGTCGTTTACAGCTTATGGGAAAGAGCCCGCAGCAGCCAAATCCACCAAGAAAGTAATAGTGTGGTGGCACCGAATCTATGGCTCTCGGTCGGCGCCAAAATTCTATTTTCAGGAATTCTATTTCTTTAGACTGGTTCGTTAATGCATAAATAATTAAATAACTAGAACCATATAAAAGAAATCCTAGAACTTTTTTTTTGAACTGGAAAAAATCCTACCAATATAAAAATGAATGGGATAAATCCTTATACGCCATTTCTTTGGTCGGCCGTATATCCTACTTATGCTCAGTGAATCGAAAAATCAGTTTTTGAACCGAAAATTCTGTGAAGCGCCTAGGATTTTGCCGCACATTGTTGTACAGTAATATAGCAATTTTAGTGATAACTTTGTAATCATGTTGTTAAATCCAAAGTTGTTATAACAAATTTGATCATGACTGTTTTAAAAAATACCAATTGTCTTTTCTTCAATTTTGGGCACTATAGTCATTGCAGCCTTCAATGGAATGCCTTCTTTTCTTCAATTTTGGGCACTATAGTCATTGCAGCCTTCAATGGAATGTCTGCTATTCTATGGGGGCGGGCTGTCTGATATTCTATGGGGATGCCACCTCAGCCGCCACCTCAGCCTTGGTGGTACAATATCCCGGAGACTTTGACGTCTTATAACTTAAAAAGGGAAAAACTGTGAAATACCCTTATGTTTTTCTAAAACTATCCAAACACCCCTCATTTTCAAGGTATTTTTATGAAAATGACCATAACTTTTTTGCGATAATCCAAACAAAAATTTGTTCGTCAAGATGCATTGTAGAGGAAGATGAGATCCTTCTATCAAAGTTAAGATCACTAGAATCGGAGCTCGAAATTTTAAGTTATGGTCTTCTAAATCCCTCCTAGATTTTTACATATTTTGTGTGCGTTAAGAATCACATAACTTATGATTCGAGATTCCAATTATGGTGGTCTTAGGTTTGATGGAAAGATCTTATCTTCCTCTACAATGCTTCTGAAGAACACATTCTCGTTTGAATCATTGCAAAAAGGTTGTGGTCATTTCCATAAAAATACCCCTAAAACAAGGGACGCTTGGACGGTTTTAACAAAACATAAAGGTATTTCACAGTTTTCTTCTAACTTTAAATGGGTCCTTAGGCATGCAGTCATGTTCTAGTTATGGCCATAGAGATTAATCATGGAGTCCTTAAATGAACACATTGATAGGAATTTTGTAACATGTCGTACAAAGGCATATGTATAAGGTACAAATAACCCCTTCCACAAAACCCCCTCCACAAATGCCATGCTGCATAGCAAATGGCCATGCTGACATGCCCAAATTTGCAATCATTGAATAGCTTACCTCAGGATGCATTTTTTGATACCAAACGTGAAGGCTGGTGGTGTCACATCCACTACTTTAACAATCTCAAATGTTTTGAGAATTATGACTGGGATTATTGTCTCAATTTACTTCAGATTATTGTACATTATATTGAAGCAAG
Organism: Isoetes engelmannii; assembly: GCA_011763485.2. Lineage (NCBI taxonomy): Eukaryota > Viridiplantae > Streptophyta > Lycopodiopsida > Isoetales > Isoetaceae > Isoetes > Isoetes engelmannii. The sequence goes on from JAANSK020199873.1 coordinate 2,897, forward strand.
CAATTTACAAATCCTTGGCTCTGCAAAAGACTGAAAACAATATCTCTGCCAATGATATTTTTCTGGCTATATTGGTAATAATTCATGTTAACCTGGCCAAGTTGTGGCCAAGTTGTCAGCTTATAGGCAATGCCATTGGAATTGATGATTAGTGCTGCTAATATCATAACTGTTATGCATTGCATCTACATAATTCTTCATCTTACAAAGGAATTGTTTGATCTAAACCTTTATTAATTGATGGGAAAAGGTTCCATGTCTCAACTCTTCTTCACCAATGAACCAAAGACATGACCAGCTTCTAAATTGCACCAACTTCTTTCAACCATGCACTATGAAGAGGGCACGGGTCATCTTTCCCTAATTCAACTTCCTTCTGAGAGATGGAATAGAACCATCCATTTCTCCATTTGAACTATTAAGACACATAAAACACATTAATGGCATGAAGGATATGTCTTTGGCATACGGAGGACTGTAATTCCACACAATGACAAAAGGCCTATATGATACATGGGATTGACATGCAACTTAATAGACGTCAAAATTAACAAAAACATTCTGAAAGACTATGGAAAAGAAAAGCACCTCTTTGACTGCTGTGGGGAAATGAGCTACTGAGCGCGCATATGCACAAAGCCGATCCTCAACACCTGCATCAAAGATCACATTTTTCTCCTTTGATGCCGCTGCCACAAGTTCGCTTATGAGATCACACACCTGGAAATTAATGAAGCACTATCAAATGGTTGGAATAACATACTTATATCCAACTTGCACCTGGTCTATATGACAGCTATAACTATACACTACGCATATCTTTTTTAAGAAGCTAATGTCTCAGCCAAAATTGAAATTTCTCATTGGCACTAAGCATCAAATAGCTAAAACTGAAACTTCTTTATTGAGCAGCTGCTTAACAAACAACACTTTTATGTACTAATTTCACTAAATTACAAAGCTGACATGGGGTGAGAAATCCGGAATGCAATTTCTTCTTTTATGTCTGCATTTGTCTGACCTCAGTTTTATACTTGTGCTCCACTTCTCCTACTGAAACACCATGTCTTGTGCCGACGAGCATAAAAGCTGAAATCCATATAAGCTTCTCCAATAAGGGTTTCACAAACTCTTTTTCATCAAGAACCTATTGCCATTACACAAACAGCCATAATTTGCAAAAAAAACATATAAGATAGATAGATAAAATAGATAGATAGATAGCTCCCCTAACAACAGGAAAGAAAGCAAAAGTAAAGCACAAATACCTTGCAAGACAGACCTGCAGAATGCAGTCTAACAGCAATTGAAGGAGCCCATTTGCCAGAAGCCGCGGTAAGGCCTTCGGGATTCAAATCAGTCCTACCATCAAGAGGGGCCTCTCCAAGTTTGGCAACGGCAAAATATACAAGAACCTGGGTAGCAGCTGCAAGGTCACGACTAAGGAGCCAAGGCTCAAGCATTCCGTTCTGAAAAAACACCAAATCTGCAGAGCTTTATCAGGACCTAATTCACAGCACAACATACAAGTAGTTGCATTGCTGGATAACAAGTATACCATCCCTACGGGCAGGAGGAGTGGCATCAACTACTCCATTTAGGTCATCATTTCTGGTACACACAAAAATAGGTCCTTGAGAATTGCTAGGTATTGGCTCTCCTCTTTTCACAATCACGTCTCTGCCATCGCCCATCTGTGCAAGAGCTTGCCCTATTCTACCAGCGCCCACTATCACTGCCGGAACTATTTCTCCCATCTTTCCTTGTGAACAGCGTATGGAAGGCTTAAAGCAGGCTTTGCTTGTTGTGGATAGAACGATGGATCCGGCCATTGCCATGGCCATGGTGCCAGAAATCTTACGCCATCAATTTCAATTGGCTTTGCGATAAGATTTGTACCTGGTTCACAATGTAGTAGGTTTCCCAATGACGGGCGGGTGGGAGTTTGTTGCCTTTTTTTTGTTGTAAAAATTGTGGGACGTCGGATGTTGGTTTTTTGGGCCATGGAATGATTTTGACGGCTGGATTGGGTTGAACAGTTTTAGCAACTCTGTGAGTGCGCAGAGTACTGGAAGGACATTAGCTGCGGTGGAGCTCCAAGCCATCGCCATGGGCAAGCCAAGCCAAAGCAGGTCGGAACATTGATCGCTGGTTTGTTTTTGGGCTGTCGGAACAGGGGATTGACAGAATTGGATTGTCTGTTTAAAAAAACGATTCCGGCATCAGTTTTTATTCTCATATTCCTTAAATTCTAACTTCTTCCAAATCTGGAAGATCAAGCCGGAATCGAAGAAGCAAGAGGAGGCAAACACAGAGATGTTTAAACAGCGAAGGCAGTGGATGAGGATTAAACAAGTATTATCGTCTTCGGTCACATAAAAAACGATTCCTGGATTTGAAGACGATTGTTTAAAAATTAGTTTTCTGGACTTAGTGATTGTCTGTCTTTCTTGCTTTCGGAGGTGATAGATCCGTTGCTTCCCTGTTTGATTGCCTCCTCTTGCTTCTTAGATTCCGGCTCTGGGTGGTTCGAAGAAGCTTCTTTGTGTTTCTTCCTTTTTCTGCAGAGGCCACGTGTACGGCCAGGGTTTTTTGCTCTGGTACTGTATGGTTGAATCAACGACCCTACTTTTTTAGGGAGCGATTAGAGAGAGAGCGATTAGAGTAGGGAGGGAGTAGGGAGCGGGCGAGGATAGATGCATGCATTTTATATTTCTGGGAAAATTCCAAATATACTTCTAAGTTAGTAAATATCCCAAAACTACCTAGAATATTTAGCTCAAATGGCAATAATATTTTTGTGATTTTATGGCGTTAACATGGGCAAATAATTGTAAATGCTAGGTGGCAAGCCATGATAGGCCACCTGGCAACAAATGTGGATCATTAAAAGTAGGGCCCATATCGTTTTGGATCTAGGGCACAAATTTAGGGCTTGCCTGGAAGGTTTCCCAATTCTCTTATGACTGTGATTATGACTACTATATGATTTGGCCAATGGTTGGCCGGGAAAAGGGGGATGGGTTTGTTTTTTTCTTTTTCTTTTTTCAATGGTTGGTAATTTTGGGCACCTGTTGCTCGGCTATGGCGGGCGGCCACAACTGCTGCCAGGCAGCACAGAGCACCGAGGGCATAGACACTGAGGGCAGAACGAGGAGCAGCGGCGAGGAGCATCCGGTTTTGCTGGGTAGGGCGGATTTGCATGTAGGGCAGGTGTTGATGCAGGGCAAATGTCACTGGGCAAAGCCAGTTTAGATGCAGGGGATGGTAGAGCAAATGCAGGAATGGGAGAATTTCTTTCTGGAGCAGCTTGGTTTCCTGTGTGCAGTTCGGATATCTTTGCAGTCCGGATTTCTGAGGCAGCTTGGTTTTGTTTCTGGAGCAGGTTTGGTTGTGGTTTGCTTTGCAGTACGGCTGGACAATAGCCTAGCTTTTTTAATTTCGAGGGTTGAATCCAGTTGTGGCTTCCTCTGCCGGCTCGATGAACACCAGCTCCTCTTCTCCTCGTTTCTTTTGTTTTTTTTCCTTTGTGAAGCTTATTGTTGTCGCCCCTCTGTAAAATCGAAATATGAATATAACACTTGGAACTTCGTGCCTCCAGTTGTGCAGCTCTGTTTTAAGCTTTGCTCTGTAATAGGAAATTGTGTTGTTCTTTGTTATTCATCTGTAAATGGATTTCATCTGTTGACAGTTCTCGTGGCTATGTCGGATTTCTGGTGCCGTGGCTATGTTAGGTTTCGTCCAAATCCAATGGTTTCTTCATATTTCACGTGTATTTCTTCACCTATAGGGAGCGATTGTGTGTACAGGGGTCTGAGGTGTAAATCCCCAGAACCTTGATTTGGCATCATGCCCATAATGTTCTGGGATCCAATGATCCTTAAAAAATATTAGTGAATAGACCCATTAAGCTATGCATACACTTAAACTATATAAGGGCAAGCCCATGTATGTTTTCAGCAGGCTTTTCCCATGTGCTTTAGGCTCACTTTTTGGGGCCTCATTTTTGTGAATATTATTACCTTCTTAAATTCCGTGTTCTTCACTTGTTCTTCATTTGTTCTTCAGTTTTGTTCTTCCTTCCCCATCCAGCCCACCACTTTTGCCTGATCTGGAGCTTTGGCAGTCTTGCGGCACAAAGATGGCCACAGATCCATTGCTTCAAGGTGAGTGGCAAGAACCCCCCAACTTAACAAATATTTTGGACCGTATATTAAGGGGTTTTTGGCCACCCCAAGAACGCAAATGGTATATCTGATTGCATATAATGAATCCCCCCGGGGTCAGAGTAACAGAGGATCCCTCCTTCAGGATCCCGCCTCATCTCCGAGAAATTTGGAAATTATTTTCATGGTCTGGTTGCCACCTGAGGGATGGATATATAAAGGGGATACGTCACGTGCATTTATAGGGCAGCAAAAAACCCCCTTTGTATACGGATTTTTAAAGTCCAATTTGAACCCCTCCGTATGCAATTTGGCCCAAAGACATACGTAAACACTCCCAAAAAACCCCCCTCTCGTATGTATACGTACGTAAATTGGTCAAAAAACCCCCTAACTTGCACTCAAGTAGTTTATAGGTAAACTACGGTGAATCCCCCTTGGGTTGCCAATTCCTTAATATTTTCGTGTGGCATACGCCGTCGAGATTCCTTGTGATCCCCTCCTCCGGGGTCATACTACGTGTTTAGGTGTGATCCCCTCCTCTAGGCACACTACGTGTTTAGGTGTGATCCTCTCCTCTGGGATCACACGTCAAAGTAGCAGAGGATCCCCTCCTCCAGGATCCCACCTCACCTTCAAGAAATTTGAAAATTATTTTCAATGGTCTGGTTGTCAATTCCTTAATATTTGTGTGTGGCATATGCCGTCAAGATTCCTTGTGATCCCCTCCTCTGGGATCACACTACGTGTTTACGTGTGTCCCCTCCTCTGGGATCACACGTCAAATTAGCATATTCATGTTTAAATAGGCCATATTCCTCCTGGATGTTGGGTGTTTCCGTCCTCCGCGATCACACGTTGGCGCATTAATATTAATTATTTTAATGATCAAGTTACCATTATTTCAATGGTCTAGTTAATACTATGTCTAGTCACCATTATTCGAATAGTCTTGTTAACACTATGTCAATGAAACAACTCAACATTGTGCTTTTGCAAGATTAAGGCTCAATAGTGGTATTTAACATAGATAGGAGTTCGAGGATAACATAAGACAACTTCATAAGCACCTGAGTTTCAAGTTCACGTCATGTTGAAAATGTAAATCAACCTATATCAACTATGATCTCCATTACTCAACTTACATAATGCCTCCATCTCGACTTGCTCCCAACTCTTCTTTAATTCCTTAGCCTTGCCAATCTAGTGCCACAATTCTCTTCAATGGTGAGCTGAGGGAGACAAGCTATCTTGGTGTTAGTGCCACCATCATCATCTATATTCTCTAGTCTAACGCCGAGTTGCCTCATCAGGGAATCAGTTTCAACTAGGAAGTTGGGGTCTTTTCCAACCCTACTCACTACTCTATTAATGGCTGCTTTCAAGGATGCTCTAGTTTTTTTTTTCAAATTGATCTTGGTGCTTATGGACACAGGAGTCTCCTCTCCTAGACTTACAACCTCAACATCTGTTCAAATTCACAATTCTTCTGCTCAACCACAACCTCCTCGTGTGGCCTCAAGTGGTAATCCACCACCAATTGTCCCATATTGGGAACCTAGCACCTGTAAGTTATCTTGATCCTTGTAGTTGCCAAGCAATTGCATAACTTTAACTTGGTGCTTATATAGATAGCCGTTAGCTCCCCAAGGACAATCACAACATGCCCAATTCTTGTCTGCCCCATTCACAAAGTATAAACCTTGCCCAAGTGTACACTCACTTTGCACTTCAGCCTCACCTTCCTCAAAGTTGGTGAATGTAACTTGGTCATCACTAATGCTTTGGGCTCCTCTTATGGCACTCTATGATTTGCTCTTGGGAGGTATTCAGTACAAACTCGTGCTCCTTTATTGACATGTTCACAATATGAAAGCATACGGATTGTGAGACAAACATGTTTCAATGAATAAACATTACCAAAAGTATCCCATATGTGTCTCCACATTGTTTGTGAGAATGTAGAGCAGTCCCTTCTGCCTTTAGGTGCATGCTTGCAATTGCCCAGGCGCATCTTAAGGGCAGCATACCAGCCCTCTATGGCAGCATTGGTCTCCTAGTTAAAATTTGGGTAGATTCTTATAGCCAAAACCCATTGATAGATGTTCGTAGTCCACTCTTTACTCATATAGGCAGCCAACTTTGGATATTGAGGGTACTTCTTAACCAACTTATCTAGTTTCTTGATAGCCTCTATTCTAACTGCCTCCCTATACTCCTAGCCATACACATTGTCTCCTACTAGCCCCTCTGTCGTTTACATAATGTGCCCAAGTTCTTTGAATATGTCATTCCTAGCCATCTTGTTTCTTAAGTTCTTACGAAGCCACTTAATCCATGCTCTTCTCACGTGCCAAATGCAAATTTGGACAGGCACGTCTGGAAAAACCTATAAAAGCACACAAGGTTAGTGCATTGGCACGTACAAGGCACATCAGTAATGAAACAAGAAGGTTTCAAGAAGGACCATCCTTGCACAAGTTATCCTTTAGAGTCTGCAGCCACGTTATTATAGGTCTAGTCTTTTGAGAATTGGTCAATACATACACTAGTGGAAAACCATTGCAATGATCATCGAAAGCAATCAAAGTGAAAAGATAGAACCTGCATACAAAGACCAAGTTAGATATAGAACTATCCCAAGGACTAACTATTGAAAAAGGAATATCTCTTGTCATTAGTTTTGATCGTGGAGCCCATGCATATTGGTCTGTTCTTGCCAAACCTCAACGTATTCTCTCTTTGAATTGGAGTCATAACTCCCAGTTGAAACAAATCCCCTTGTTGGTAGAAAAAGACGCAGTCTTGATGTTGTTGCACCCACATGTCGATGCTGGTAGGAAGGTCTTCATGTAACTGCCATGTGTTACGAACCACATGCTTCTCAATATTGTAAACATCTCTAATTCTGAGAGCGTCATCCCTATTCATACTTTCCAACCCATGCACATCAAGTTTCAATCTCCATCTCTCGTCCTGCATATTCATGACACTAGAAGGTGTGTGTCAATGCACAAGCTTCTCTCAAACCCATTCCTTCATTTCTTGGGAGATCCAAGGTGCCAACTTGAACCTAGTTTCTTTTCTAGGTCTATTAACTTACCATGACAAGGAACACCTTGGATATTCTTCTAATCAAACCCGTAATAAGTAACATGTGAGCAATCTGGAAGAAGGTAAAGCCGTCGAACTATGAAATGACTCTGGCATCCCCATATCTACAATCTCTCCCCTCTCAACCCTTTTCCGATATCTTCCAGGTGGGCGTGGTCCATCTTCAACCACATGACTGTTTGTTGTTTTGTCTTGAGGTCCATACGTGCACCAATACCTGAATTATGCATTACAAGTTAGTGTGTGAAGCATATGCACTAATGCTAAAGACAAGTTAGCATGTGAAGCATATGCACTACAACCTGCTCAATTAAGTATTTTTATTGAATTGATACAAACGTACCTCTTTAATGTATAAGAATCCCTTGTTGGTCTTGTTAATACTCATTCCGAGTTAGAACTCCTCAAGTAAAAACTGCAAGGTGCCTCATAACTATGCTGCTCTCCAAGTATGAAATCTTCAACCCGGTTGGTAGCGATGTAGCATGTCCAGACTAGCATATCTCCACCTCCTTGACGAGCGAGAACTTGATGCTCTTCAGGAAACCAATGGACATTGCTATGGTCACATAAGGCATCAGATGGGGATTTGACCTGTATTTCAGCCGGAAGCTGCAAAAGGTTGTTCAGATGGCAGCTGCAAATCGATTATCAAATGGGAAAGGTACAAGCAGTGCATACCTGGTTTATCTTATCCTCCAAATCATCCATAACACAACCTGGCCTCCTCAATATTATTTCCCACACAACGGGGCAATGGAAGAAATCTATAGACTGCAGGGATTCCTGAGGATTACACACGTCGAACTTCTACTCGCTCGACCATGCATGGGCTGGCATATTAAAGAGGATCGCCTGATGGGCCTAGGGTTTACCCTGGACCATCAATTTAGTAAGGTGACTCCCCCCTCCGAAATCACCAATGATTCGGACACAGGTGTTAGGAAAGAGATTGTGATCACGGAGTTCAGAATAATAGTGGCTGATAATGGGGTTGTGATCCTTGAGGCCAGGATCACAATGGTTGATAATGGTCGGCTAGGTGATCCCGGAGGACGGTATCACTGTGGCTGATAACGGTGCCGCATATCTACTAAGATAGTGTGACCCTAGAGGTCGGGATCACCCAATGATAGCGAAGGTGATTTCAGAGGAGGGGATCATGGTGGTGGATAATGGGTTCGTCAGGCGTGGAATCCCAGAGCCCCAGGTAGGGGATCCTGAAGGAGAGGATAACCACGTGGGATCCCGAAGGACCGGAACTCCACAGACGACTGGGATTTGACCGGGCATCATGGTACCTGGCCGGTGTCAGTATCTGAAATGGGGGTTCTGAAACGGATTTCGTCGAGGAGGGTTGGGGATCCCAGATGATGAAATTCCCACCTCCGGGATCCCCAAAACCAGGGTAAAGATATCATCACCTGAGAAACCCTAGGAAAACGCTAGATCGAGATGCGAAAAATATCTAATAAAACTATTGTGGAACTTTTTCCCTTGTCTAAATACCTCTTTTACTCTACAGCTCACACTCAAGTACAAGGTCGGGTATGTGTATGTAATAATTAAGGCAGTCCATAAGTATATCTACGGGAAGGGCAAGAAAATTGAATTTCTCTTTTTACGTATGTAGGGGTCTTCTATCTTTAAAAGGTCGAATACATGGGTTTTTTGGTGACCCCTTGCACGCACATGAGGTACCCCCAAATGCAGATGTGAGACCCCCGAACTGAATACTGTGAATATTATGTTCTTAATTCTATTGATTTAAATTTTGTTATAAACTTGTGGCGACGCTCTAAGCGGCGCCGCCATAAACCACCTGGCCAAAAGTTATCCATTTTAGACAATCATCCAGAGTTTCGACTACCACTGGTTGGTTTATTTATTTATTTATTATTTTAATTTTTAAGCCGCGAGTGGAGGGATGTCCATACCCGCCCGCCCATAGCTAGCAATCAAACTCCTTTCGTAACTTGCAACTATAGGAGGAAACCCAAGGAACGGTCTCAACACTCACTTCTTTGCATGCTCTACTAGAGACCGATGCCCACTAAGATCCCTCCGCATACGCATGCCCCTGCAACACTCATGGGGTCCTGGATGAACCCAGTCCACCACAGCGGGAGAATAACATACTGCTCACGAGAAGAACCCCGACTTGCTACTTCAGATGACTGCCCAAGGGTTGGCCTGGGTGACCCCAGTTGCCAGATGCTCCCGTGTTCCCCGGGACAACCAGAATAAAAGCGCCGCTGTAAACGGCATAGATCCAGATTCTGACCCAATGCTAGACACCTGGGGAGCAAAGGAGGATGCCCATCTTTCACAACTTCGACTGCTGCTAGAGAGATTGGGATTCGCAACTCTAGCTGCCAGGCTCCTGCAAAGGGACCAGGTGGGGCAAGCAGAGGCCTTGCAGAAATGCAGGCGCAACATGGTGCAGCACTACAACAAAGCTAGAGAGCGGCCTAGTTATAGCACGACACCACTACATTTATGTGCTTGGGAACCTTTTGGTTGGTGGGGTTTCCACGTGGGAGGCCCCACCAACCAAAAGGTTCCCGCACGTAAATCCCCTGCTTCCTGGTACTGCTTTCTTTCTCTTGTTTTGGCGATGGCGGAGGTCCGGATATGAAACTGCAGCGATCTTCGCCTAAGTCGAGGCGCTGGTCGCGGGTTCTGTTCCTAAGGTTAAGATCCACTCTCTTCTATGTTCCATCAAATTTTCTTATCATTCTAATGAGTTTCTAACTATTTTTTTCTGTTTCTAGGTTTTGCTTCTTGTTCTTGATCAGACAACGCTGATTCTTGGCCAGATGGCACTGATTTTTTACTAGATGGCACTGATTCTTCTTCTTGGTGGCTTGAAGATGAAGAAGGTCGGCATTCTCAGCCTCCGCAGTCGTCTGCAAGGCACTTTTGGAGCTTTCTTGCTGTGTAGCCTCTTTCTTGCCTCTCTCTTGATGTTTTCGGGCCTTAATAATCAGGCTTCTTCTGCCTGTTGATGGGCCACATGGCCGGATCGTCATGGCTTTGGACGTGCCCGGATTTTTTGTTGCAAGGGTCCAAAGGCAGTGGGTATCATCTGCTGGTTCCAAGATTCAGATTTAGAGTATACATCTGCAAGATGATAATGCAACAAAGAATCGGTTCTACAAAAATGAGTGGAAGAACGCTGGATCATGGTAACATCTGCTCCATTTTCCCAAAGATCTGCAGCAATATCATGGGCAGAACTGTTAGATCCAACAACAACAGCCCGTTTGCCTCTGTAATCCTCTGCACAAGAATAAGCGCTTGAATGGTGAATCTCCCCTTTGAAACGCACTGCATTTGGAATATCTGAAACATTCGTCATACCACGCACTCCGGTAGCAAGAACAAGCTGTTTAGGCCTCAATTCCAACTCCGTCCCTTCTCTGCACACCAACACAGACCATTCTTTTTTATCCTCTTCAAATCTGACACTTAAACACTCTGTCGAACTCCATAACCTTGGTATACATCTCAAACCAATCGCCCATCTTATCTTTGGACGAAAAAACAGGCCAAGTCTCAGGAAATTACAAATAGGCAGATGATCAGCCCATACAGGATCATGAAGACACAGAGACTTGTAGCGGTTTCGCCAAGAATCCCCTGCTCTGCCATTTTTTTCAAGAATTAGGGTAGGCACTTGGAGGTATTTAAGGCGAGCTCCAAGCCCTATTCTGGCCTGCCCACCTCCCACAATGACGCAGTAAGGCTGTATGCTATAACCCAGTGTCTACCCCTCTTCTTTCCGCCGATCCAACCATGTTTTCCGACCCCTGTTCAGATTTGCAATCAGCCAGTTTCCTGGCTATGGAGTTTTTGCTAAACCTTTCCCTCCTCCTGTCCCTTCTGAGTCCATTTATTGCAGTATTGATTTCTGAGTCCACAGTTCTGTTCTATGTAACAGTTTGATAATAATAATAATAATATATTATTATAAAAAATTGTGTTAAAATACGTGGGTAAAACTTGTGGCGGCGTTGAAAGCGGCGCCACCGTAAACTTCTTGGCCAAAAATTACCTAAAAGGAACAAACACTGAAAACTCCAGGAGTTTCCAGGTAGCAGGGGTTTACGTCCCCACATCCCAACCCCTTTCCCCTTCCCTTAACTACTTTCCATCTAGTCTACAAAAGTGCATAAATTACAACTACCTAGCGGCCATCTAGTGGGCACTGCCCTCCCCGCTCACCTAGCACCACTACAGATGTCTATCAGCAGCAGCAGGCTATAGGAGACGTAAACACCACTTACAAACAATTTTGCCCTCTCCACCTATCACATTGCGCCATGTGGCACTTTTTCTTTTAAAGA
>JAANSK020199984.1:0-37689 GCA_011763485.2 Isoetes engelmannii
ACCATGATCAACAGACCAACCAGAAACGAACTCCATTGCATTTGCTCTTCAGATCTCATCTTCCAGAATACATGCGACGCCTACCCTTCGTCAAATCTACGATGCTCGTTATCTACGTTATCGCAATCGTTTCTATTGTTGATTACTGGCCCTTGGATTATAGAAGATTCTATCCAATCTTTTAAATCTACAGGCAAGGTTTTTTATCTCTGAAAAGCTCCTGCCCAACTCAATGGTGTAAAAGAACCACTAGCCACAGTATTTTTAAGATCTTGGAATAAATGAATTCAAACCAATGGTCGAACTAAAAACTAAAACCACAAGCAAGTCTGCAAGAACCCTGGATAAACCTCCAAACCAGAGCTCCTGCAGATCCACCATCCTGCACAGAATGCACAGAATCCACAACGCCGCTCTCAGCGATGATAAAAATTCCATGTTCTAGAAATAACCATAAAAAACATCAAATATTGAAGGATTCGAACCTCGGCTTCACCAAATTGTAGATCGGCTACTTCTGACCAAATCGGCTTCTATCTGGACCACCGCCTTCCCCATCTGCGCCAAGAAAAGGACGAAGTCTGCAATCTTATACTCTCTGCCATCTAAATGAAACCGCCTTACTATAGTTTCTTCGTTCTCCTGAAATTTTTGAAAGAAAAAACTCCTGTCCACAGCAGGCATGCCACGGTCAGCATTCTACGATACATACCAAACTAAGAATCTTGCTCCCAACCTTCCATATTTACGCTTGAAACTGCTAAAAAAGAATCTTACTCCCAACCTTCCATTTATACACTTAAAACTGCTAAAAGATGAATTGGGCATACTTGCACATTATACATGTTTCTATACAAATATGTCACCAAATCGAACAAAAACCATTGCCTCCCCCATATGAAGATGTCATTTGGACAACATTATTGCAAAAACGTCCCCGTTTCAAGCAAAAACCATTACCTCACACATATGAAGATGTCAATTAGGCAACATTATTATGGTATAAAGAATTGAATATTTCAAGATAAAATGAGAAATCAATATACTGGCATACACATCATACGTTCATTGTAATCCTACTTGGAATATTTCTATGTATAAGTACAACCGGACTTGAAGTAGAAAGAGGAAGTATTGTTCAAAAACTTTCTTGTCTTCATAGAAACATGGGACTCAACACCAAAAGCAAAAGAAAATAAAAGTTAATCCTCAAGGTTCTTCATGTAGATCCAAATTCCCCTAGTAGATCCAATTTTCCAAATCTCTACCTGATATCATTGCCCATATACTTCTAAACTTGTTAAGATTACTGAATTGCCTTGTACTTTGAACGCTATGAACAGTATTTGTAATGAGCAAATCCTGAAGTCTGAAACTAAGGGTGGATTAGAGGGGGAAATAAAGTTCCATTCTGAAATTTATTTGAATATTATGTAGAACTATTTGAGACATGAAGTAGCAATTCGGTAATACTGCTAACCTTTTCAGGAAAGATTGAGAAGAGTTGCCAGTTATTAGCAAAAACCACGCTCATCCAACTTCTCTCCACTCTCCAATTTTTTGTAGAGGATTTTCAAAAACAAATGCCTTGAGCGAAGATCTTTTCCTGAAAACATAAAGCTTGACTTCTAAATGTAATTCCTATATGCATATTATTTATCTGGAATTAAACTTTCTTGATAGATTGGAGGACTTGAACCATCATTAGTTTCTCCTTTATATTTCCACAAGCTGCTATTGTTACATAAAACACAAACATTCTGCAACAGCAATTCTGGCTGCTGTAGAGCAGATCTACAATAGAGCAAAAAGAATGTTCATTTTACCATGTAGTCAAGTATTTAATCATCCACTTTAGGTCTTTTGGTATTTTCTAATAGCTACAAATTATCACTTTCTTTTGGTATTTTCTAATAGCTACAAATTATTACTTACTATATTCTTGCACAGTCATCAATTTATTAAGGTCCACGTTAAAGGGACTTACCTCAGAGTGAGCATCTATGAATCTCTATAGCAAACTCCTTGAATGTTGCCACTATAACTCCTTTACTGAACGATATCCAAAACAGGTAAGATCTTGGACCTGCTTTGGGGGTACATAGAAGATGAGGAATATACCATGTCGAGTACATGCTCCTCTTCCAGTGGAAATGTCACTATGTTCAAGACTATGCAATCTTCATCACCTGACTGTTGGACTTTAGAGCTCTACAACCCATATCAGCCACATTGATAAGCGAACCGAGAAGATATATCCAGTTTACAATCAACACATGATGAGAAGCGTTTCTTGACCAGATTGAGAACTGTAAAAGACCCATAAAGACATGTATGAGTGGAAAATAACACATATCCACTCATGAGGTCCACTTGAAAATCAGTTGGAGACGAAGCTAAATACAAACCATAGGAAACAACGCTTCTAAAGCTATTTGTTTTCATGGATGGGATTGGAACAATGGCTTCTCCAACCTTTGAGCTATTGAAAAAAATATAACTCGTGCCACCTTCAAATTTAAACCTGGAGCTCTTGATGTTTGGCATTGACAGAACAAATGCTAAGTCTAATGCCATATCATTAATATTGTCATTTTGAAATCTCTGAACAGAAATTGAATCTACATGGATCCTTGGCTTCTTTGAAGTGCTGATGAGGCAAAATATCATAATGCTGGAAAATGCAATTAAAACAAGGACCGATAGAAAAACTAGCCAATATGTCCACGATTTTCCTTTCATGTCTAAGCTTCCAGTGCCTTCACTTGATTGATCATCTTCTCTTAGATCTCTTTCTTGAACTTGAGAAAGCCTAGGAGAACCAACTGCACTCATATCATTCATAAAATCATCACCATAACCTTGTCCTTGCTCATGTTGCATCTCTAGCTTTACATAGGGTGAGGTGTTTACATCCTCTGCTGGAGAGATAAAACCATTCCAATTTCCTTGCTTAAAAAAACCAGGGCCATCATTATAGTAGTTAACCATATGATCATTGTCTTCCTTAATGTCTCCTATTGCTACATCATGTCCAGCTGAAACCAAATGATGATTGTCAGCTATTTCCAAACTGTAGATTCCTGAGCTATCAAACTCCTGAGTCTCTGCAGCATAGATATTTCTGTTGTCATCTGGTTCTAGCCAGGAGGATGACTCGTGGCAGCTGTTACTTAATTGCACAGGTGAAGCCCCTTCACCGTATTCCAGCTCATCAGCTTGTGCCATAATGTTGCCTTCGCTCATCATTAATCCTGAAGTAGCTTGTGCCATATTGCTACCTTCGCTCACCATTAATCCTGATGTAACACTTTCTTCCTCCCCTTCCAAAACTGAGTAACCATGCTCAAGTGATGTATTGCCATATGACTGCAAACCGAGAACCTCTTCCTCCCCCACATCGATTTGTTCCATGTTGCCACTTTCAATAGAGGATACTCCTGCTTTAGCACCTTTCTCCCATTCATGCGCTGCCAAAACTGAATCATCATGGTCATACACCATATTGTCATGCGTATATATCCAGGAAGAGAAGTCATGAAGGTTCTCGTTTGTCTGCGCCAATGGTATCTCTTCGTCAGACCCAAGCACCTCGACTTGTGTCATGTTGTCACTTTCAGCTGCTTCAGTACCTGTCTCCCATGTATCATGTCCTGTCAAGGCTGAAGCATCATGATCATGTATTGTATTGTCATCTGAGTGTACATATGAGGCTGATTGTCCAGATAGAATTTCTTCATCCTTTTCCAGCTCATCAAATTGTGCCATGTTATCATTTTGATCAAAAAATACCTCTGCTTGGTCATCTTCTCCCTTCCACATATCATATCCAGATGGAATCTCTTCATTACTTCGTTCCTCCCCTTCCAAAACTGAGTAACCATGCTCAAGTGATGTATTGCCATATGACTGCACAGGTAAAACCTCTTCCGCCCCCACATCGATTTGTTCCATGTTGCCACTTTCAATAGAGGATACTCCTGCTTTAGCACCTTTCTCCCATTCATGCGCTGCCAAAACTGAGTCATCATGGTCATACACCATATTGTCATGCGTATATATCCAGGAAGAGAAATCATGAAGGTTCTCGTTCGTCTGCGCCAATGGTATCTCTTCATCAGACCCAAGCACCTCGACTTGTGTCATGTTGTCACTTTCAGCTGCTTCAGTACCTGTCTTCCATGTATCATGTCCTGTCAAGGCTGAAGCATCATGATCATGTATTGTATTGTCATCTGAGTGTACATATGAGGCTGATTGTCCAGATAGAATTTCTTCATCTCTTTCCAGCTCATCAAATTGTGCCATGTTATCATTTTGATCAAAAAATACCTTTGCTTGGTCATCTTCTCCCTTCCACATATCATATCCAGATGGAATCTCTTCATCCCTTTCTAGCTCATCAAATTGTACCATGTTAACATTTTGATCGAAAAATACCTCTGCTTGGTCATCTTCTCCCTTCCACATCTCATATCCAGATGGAATCACTTCATCCCTTTCCAGCTCATCAAATTGTGCCATGTTATCATTTTGATCGAAAAGCACCTCTGCTTTGTCATCTTCTCCCCTCCACATGTCAAACCTAGATGGAATCTCTTCATCCCTTTGTGCCATCTTATCATTTTTCTGATTAAGGAATGCCTCTGCTTCGTCCTTCCACTTGTCACCCCCAGATAGAATCTCTTCATCCCTTTCCATCTCATCAAATTGAGCCATCTCATCATTTTGATTAAAAAGTGCTTCTCCCTTCCACATGTCAAACCTAGATGGAACCTCTTCATCCCTTTGTGCCATCTTATCATTTTTTTGATTAAGGAATACCTCTGCTTCGTCCTTCCACGTGTCACCCCCAGATAGAATCTCTTCATCCCTTTCCATCTCATCAAATTGAGCCATCTCATCATTTTGATTAAAAACTGCTTCTCCCTTCCACATGTCATCCCCGGATAGAATCTTTTCTTCCATTTCCCACTTGTGAGATTGTACCATGCTATCATTTTGATTGAAATATACCTCTGCTTTGTCATCTTCTCCCTTCCACATGTCAACCCCTGTCAAGGGAGAAGCATATACATTGTTTATGTCCATACTGTAAATTCCCGAGCCATCAATGCTGTGGGCATGGGATGGTTGTCTGATGTCGTGGTTGAGTAGTGTGTTGTCATCTGAGTGCATCCATGAGGAAAGCTCATGGAGGCTACTACTTTGTTGCATGCTCTTCTCCAGCTCGTCAAATTCTTCCCCCATGTTGTTTTCTTCGATGGGGATCAGTCCATGGTCTCCATCCCACATATAATATCCCATTCCTGGGCTTTCAATATCATGTACCCCTGAGAACTCGTGAAGGCTACTACTTGGCTGCAAATCATCCATCTCTAGCTCATCAATTTGTTTACTAGCAGGTGTCCTACATTCATATGTAGTTTCAAGTTCCTCTAATCCCCTAAGTATTCCTTCTTGTTCCAATTCCATATGTTCTGGCAGAAAGAACTTATGAATGCCCTTACCCGTCTCCAGAGATGGGCCCTCTTCATCCATCTTCAGGTCATTGATTTGTGCCAGCTGATCATGTTCCATGTAAGCAGTTTGAAGGTCCCTTAATTTATTCGGTTGTAGCCCCATATACGATTCTCCATCCTGAATGCCCAAAGCTTCAGATGAAATCTGTGCTGCTTCTATTATTGCTAGTTGAGGCCGCCAAAATAAACTAGCACCAGGAACCTGCTTATGTGCACTTTTGTGTACTAACGCATTCCCCTCCTGCCGATTCAAGTATGGCACTCCAAGAGTTTTTGCCATTTTGGATGCAGGTTTTGGTTTCTGTAATGTTACTCCAGAAGCAGGTGCTGGTCTCTGCAATGCTACTTCAGAAGATCTTCCAATACTACTATAAACAGGTGAGGGGAGCGGTATTACTCCAGGCGCCGGTGGCCTCTGTGATGCTACTCCAGAAGTTCTTCCTCTTCCAGGACCTGATGCTGCTCCAGGAGCTCTTCCCCTTCCAAGTAACAGTGGCCTCTGTGATGGTACTCCAGGAGATCTTCCCCTTCCAGGTAACAGTGGCCTCTGTGATGCTACTCCAGGAGGTCTTCCCCTTCCAGGTAACAGTGGCCTCTGTGATGCTACTCCAGGAGGTCTTCCCCTTATAGGAGAAGCAGGCGCTGGTCTCTGCAATGTTACTTCAGAAGATCTTCCAATACTACCATAAACAGGTGAGGGGAGCGGTGTTACTCCAGGCGCCGGTGGCCTCTGTGATGCTATTTCAGAAGTTCTTCCCCTTCCAGGACCTGGTTTCTGCGATGTTACTTCAGAAGATCTTCCAATACTACCATAAACAGGTGAGGGGAGCGGTGTTACTCCAGGCGCCGGTGGCCTCTGTGATGCTATTTCAGAAGCTCTTCCCCTTCCAGGACCTGATGCTGCTCGAGGAGCTCTTCCCCTTCCAACTAACAGTGGCCTCTGTGATGGCACTCCAGGAGATCTTCCCCTTCCAGGTAACAGTGGCCTCTGTGATGCTACTCCAGGAGGTCTTCCCCGTATAGGAGCTGATGCTGCTCCAGGAGCTCTTTCACTTCCAAGAGCTAATGACTTTTCAGGAAATCCTCCCATCACAGGTGGCGGTGGCCTCTGTGCTGCTAATCCAGGAGGTCTTCTAATTATAGGAGCTGATGCTGCTCCAGGAGCTCTTTCACTTCCAGAAGCTAATGCTGTTCCAGGAAATCCTGCCATCACAGGTGCCGGTAGCCTCTGTGAAGCTACTCCCGGGCCTCTTTCCATATCAGGTGCAGGTAATCTCTGTCGTGCCATTTCAGGAGCTTTAGGTGGTGGTCTTTGCAAAGCACGAACGGTTTTCATTCTAGGACCAAGTGATAGTCCCGGATCTCTAGCATTTGAATATGGTGTCTGTCCTGTTCTCAAAGCAGGTGGAGCTCTGGTTGGCGCATCTGATGAGATCTGCCATGCTATTCCAGCTCTTCCCAATCTAGGAGCAGGCATATCTGCATCATTCTGGCGAAAATTTAATCTGCCATCTGGTTGCTCAAGTGCATGCGTAAGTTCTTTCTTAAGCCTCTTCCTTTCATCTGAGACCTTCAAATCTTTCTGTAAGGGTGTAAAAGAGGCGTTATAAAAGAGACTGCTAAATGTCGTTCAATGTTACTTATGCAAAGTTGTGCATGAACTAACTGGATTAAAGTATGGTTAGCAATCAAACAGTCTTTTCAATCTTCAGCTAATTCATTCTGTAGTTAAAAGTGGATGTAATGTATATTACAGATACATTAAGTTGCATGATCAGTTCTTAAGCCACATCATCAGTCACCTATAGCTCACTCATGGCTGGTTTTGGTGGCTTACATTTCATGCTCTTCTATCTCTTCATAATTATAGTAACATTTCTGGTGTTCCAAAGAACAGGTTGCAAAACTTACCTTGGACACAGGCCTGGTATAGCATTTGCAGTTGATAGGTTATTAGGGTTATTAGAGTCAGGCAGCACCCTAAGCAAAGCCATTGGCAAACAGCAAAGAGAATATTGAAATATCTAAGAGATACAGTTGATGAATATATCAGATTATTTAAAAGATCATAACAATCAGATAGACATCCGCTGATTTTGCTCATAACAACAAAAGGAAGTCTACCACTCTCTCGAGCGAGGAGGTGCACTTACATGGAGAGCAACCTACAATTAGCCTCAACAACACTACTGAAGGTGAATTAAAAGCTACAAAGGACACAAGAGAATCTGTGGTTGATTCTTTTTTTAGATAGTTGATCCATCAGTTAAAGGTTGATAACTCAGGTGCAAGCTGAATAAAGGTGCAACAGTTACAACGCATCTAGATACAAAAGTCTGCTTCAATAACAAATGTCTTCGTATGCCATAAACAATAGATTAATGCAGAGTACATGAAGACTTCGTTTCCTAAAGATGGAGGTATCAGATAGAAACTAAATTTACATTGTTCCAGTTTTGCCTTGCCACGAGTTATCAATAGAATAACCGATTTCCAAGCTTTGGTCCTTCCACTTGACTATTCGCACTTATATTATACATAGCATGAGTATGTTATGTTGAACGGAGCAGATATTCAAGCTGAGAGTGCTGTTAAATGTATGCAGAAGGTAAAAGAATTAAATGTGATTAATTTATGTACGTATACAGTTCCTCTATGAATGAAAAGAAAAGAGAGAAGCAAAACGCAGGTTATATTAATATGGAGGCTAAGATAATGATACTAGCCTAACTATGTTATACATCAGGCATATATAAAAGGCTTAGGGGGATGCTTCTCCATGTACTCTTTTTAGGTTAATTGACCTGAAATTTTCCCTCTATAATTTTCAAAAGTATTTCATAAACCAATCATGATCCAAAATAGAGCAAGAAATTGGTGAGTTACCTCCTCTTCCGAATCATACTTATCCTCTTCAAAAAACATATTTGCACCACCATCCCGCTTGTAAGACAATGCCCTGTGCAAGCGATCCGCTGCATTCTGGATCCTTTCGTTTGCCTGATGCATCTCCAAAGCTTGGTCTTTTAGCAAAGGTCTCTTCCTTTTCAGCTTTTCTTGGCTGGTATGATGGACATTAGACGGTGAAGAAACGCTCTGTCCTTCATCTCTCCCGGTGAACTCCCCTCTACGAACATATGAGGGTGAAGAAATGCTCTGCCCTTCATATCTCCTGGCAAACTCCTCTCGTTCTCCTGCTGCTTCTGAGATCTCATCATATTCATCCACGGTGGTATATCTTGTATTTGAATCTCTGTACTTCTTTTGCCCTGGAGAATGGTTCACAAATGATGGTCCCTCTACCTCTGAGATCTCATCATATTCATCCACGGTGGTATATCTTGTATTTGAATCTCTGTACTTCTTTTGCCCTGGAGAACGGTTCACAAATGATGGTCCCTCTGCCTCTGAGATTTCATCATATTCATCCGCGGTGGTATATCTTGTATTTGAATCTCTGTACTTCTTTTGCCCTGGAGAACGGTTCACAAATGATGGTCCCTCTGCCTCTGAGATCTCATCATATTCATCCACGGTAGTATATCTTGTATTTGAATCTCTGTACTTCTTTTGCCCTGGAGAATGGTTCACAAATGATGGTCCCTTTGGTAATGCTTGTCTCTTCCGTTTGTATGCCTGTTGATGAAGTTTCCCTGTTACTAATTTCATAAGCTGTGTATTACATAAATAAGCCCTCTATTATCTAATCCAGGAACCTACATGAATTAAATTAGTTAAATTTGTTTGCAATAGCCACCATTAAAAAAGTTAGTACCCCCCAGAAGAAAGAAAAGAACACACATGCATGCAGCACACATATACACTTACAAAATTAAGTGGACTGCCTGTAGAAACCTTAGCTGCATTAAGAAATTTGATCATATGATTGATAATTATCAACAATCAACATGTGACACCAAAAAAAATAGAAGATATGTACCTCTTCTGTTCGCCTCCCATGTGCAATTGAACCATCGACCTCGCTTTCTACACCTGGCTCTAGATCTAGCATAAAGCTCCATTCCTGACCTCGCTCGCGCGAAACAAGACCATTCACACGGAGTGCCTTGGGTAATGCGAAATTTGGGAAGGATGCTGCTTGGCTGCTACTTTCACTGGCATTTGGCCATCTTGAATCTCTGTCTGCCTGCAACCTGTTGAACCTTTCTAATAATGGACTCCCAACACTCGGAGATCTTTCATCCTGAAGAGAGACTGTACCATCAAGTTGTACTTGAACTAGTGATTCTTCAGGAGCTGTTCCTTGTGGCATCTGAGTCGATAAACTTGTTTCAGCAGGAGTTCGGACTTGCAGAGATGGTGAAACTGTTTGACCCCGTCTATTTCCTGTCCCTTGATCAAATGACTGCAGAGTACCTACACTATCAGGTTGAGATGTCGTCATGTAATTTGGCGGTGGCTGAGGATTGTTTCCATAAAGTGGTTGAAGCTGTTGACCAGTAACTGGTACTCCATTAACTACAAATGGTGAGGGTGCAAAACCTCCTTGAGTTTGTCCTGGATAGGGAGGCTGAAAGGATTGTCCTAGTGTTGGTGAAAAATTATTTACAACTGTAGGCATCCCTTGTTGATTTGCTAGACACTGGGTTCCTGGAAAGCTTGCTTGTTGATGCATGCATGCTTGTTGACGCATGCATGCTGGTTGATGCATGCATGCTTGTTGATGCATGCATGCTGGTTGATGCATGCATGCTTGTTGCGGAAAAATGAATGGTTGGGGTGCTGGTGCCTGAGGCAAAACGATCGGGTAAATAACTGGTGCTGGTGGTGCTGGTGCTGGTGGAGGTGGTTGAGACAAAATAATTGGCTGAGGCTGAGGCAGAACAAATGGCTGCGGCTGAGGCAGAACAAGTGGCTGTGGCTGAGGCTGAGGCAGAACAAGTGGCTGAGGCTGAGGCTGAGACAGAACAAGTGTCTGAGGCTGAGGCTGAACAGGTGGCTGAGGCCAGAGTTGTGAAAATGGTGATGGAAATGCTGGAGCACCCATTTGTCCAAGTTGTGAAAATGGTGATGGGATTGTTGGAACACCCATCTGTCCAGGACGGTATTGAAATCCAGGCTGCCCTGACAATGTTGGCATACTTGCTGCCGTTTCGGTAGGAAAGTTATGCAACTGGTCAGAATGTCCCAACCATGGCTGTCCAGATTGTACTGGTTGCCCTGATGTACTTGCAGTAGGTTCCTGCCCATATAAATTGTAATCATAACCTTGTTGTGCTTGTGGGCTTTGTTGCTGCCCATATAGTCTGTATTGTGCTTGTGATGGTGGTGGTCTTTGTTGAAAGTGCCCTGGTCTTCCAAAAGGTGGTTGTCTTTGTTGAACTTGCCCTGGTGGTTGCCCTGATGTACTTGCAGTAGGTTCCTGCCCATATGCATTGTAATTATAACCTCGTTGTGCTTGTGGGCTTTGTTGCTGCCCATATAGTCTCTGTTGTGCTTGTGATGGTGGTGGTCTTTGTTGAAAGTGCCCTGGTCTTCCTAGTGCTTGCGAAGGTGGTGGTCTTTGTTGAACTTGCCCTGGTCTTCTTTGTGCTTGTGGCGGTGATGGTCTTTGTTGCCCTGGTCTTCTTTGTGCTTGCCCTGGTGGCAGTCTTTGTTGATCTTGCCTTGGTCTTTGTTGGCCATGCGGAGGTGAGAATCTGACTCCAGGTTGTGGAGCTCCGCCTGATGCTAATGGTGGTGAAGGGGTTCTCAATGCTGCTCGTCCGGGCCTCAATGATGGTTGTAGTGCGTTACGTGGTGGTGATGGTGATCTTCGTGTAGGTGGTGGTTGTGGTGGTGGTCGTAACATTCCGGCATGACGGGATGGTGGACGTGCGCGCGGTCTCATCTGGGCTTGCATCCCTGGCCCACGTGGAGTGGTTGGCGAAGGCGAAGGCGAAGGCGATCCATGGATTGGGGGGGACATAGGCCTTTTTTGCCCTCGAGCCATCCTTTGGGCCCGCGGTCTAATTTGGACTTGCATCCCTGGCCCACGTGTAGGGACTGGTGGAGGCGAAGGTGATCCATCGGGTGGGGGGGACGCAGGCCTTCTATGCCCTTGAGCCACCTTTTGGGCCCGCGGTCTCATATGTGCTTGCATCCCTGGCTTACGCGGAGGAGTTGGCGAAGGCGAAGGTGATCCATGGGGTGGGGGTGACCCAAGCCTTCTTTGCCCTCGAGCCATCTTTTGGCCCTGCGGTCTCATCTGTGCTTGCATCCCTGGCCCACCCGGAGGGGTTGGCGAAGGCGAAGGTGATCCATCGGGTGGGGGGGACGCAGGCCTTCTTTGCCCTCGAGCCATCTTTTGGGCCCGCGGTCTCATCTGTGCTTGCATCCCTGGCCCACGCGGAGGGGTTGGCGAAGGCGAAGGTGATCCATGGCGTGGGGGGGACACAGGCTTTCTTTGCCCTCGAGCCATCCTTGGGGGCCTCATATTGCTTGTTCAAATCATTGGAGGTGCAGGTGGTCCATGGCGTGGAGGGAACACAAGCCTTCTTTGCCCTGGAGCCATCCTTTGGAGCCACATATTGCTTGTTCGATTCATTGCTTCATCTTCAAACCCCATAGATCAAGCACAAGCCTCCGGGCCATTTTGGTGGTAGACATTTTTGCATCTTCTTACATCACAAACCACATCCTTTTGTTTTACGCAGTTGGATCTCTGATGCCACGTTAATTGCAATATGTCAGACATTCAAGGTTAACATAACGGTTTCTAGAATCTAATGTACTATTGTTTTTTTGCCTAAGGTTGACCATTATTACTAGAAAGCCTCGGCCTTTCTGAACAAATGACCCCCTTTCTACTTGGCTTGTGGGTAAAATGGGTCTCATGCGCAACCTTCTACAGGAGAAACAATTACAAGCACAGCTCCTCCTTTGAAGACCTCACCATGCAAAGAAACTTGGCAATGCATCCAACTGACCCTCTTATTGACCCTGAAACCTATGATTAAAAAGAAAAGAACTGACCCTCTTATTGACCCTGAAACCTATGATTAAAAAGAAAAGAATGGCAGCGCAGGTTCCAGGTTCTGGGGGAAAGTTATTTTGTACTACACAATACACAATTATGTGATCTATTCTGAATAATTTGCCCTTTGCAGCGTTTTTAAAACTTTAAAACTCTGAACAAAGGCTCTTATAGTTTTCCCATAGTAAAAATTTGCTCACCTCAAATGGTTATCCTCCTTTGAATTTCTGCACAGTCTCCTTCTAATGAATCTGCTTTTCTTTGTAGTTTGCTTCCCCATGGGAGAGCAGTCCTCATGGGTCTTATCTCTTTGAATTGGTTCTGTATTCAACCATATAATCAAGAATTATCCTTAGATTGTGCCCTTAAGAAACTATATCAGTTATAAATGAGATAATTTGAAAAAGTAAAAACTCTTCATAAACACAATTACCTTCCGTGCCACGACGTCCTAAACATGATGCTTCTTGCATGGTCATAAAATTATATATCCCTCCACTTCACTTCATGATGCAATTTCATAAAACAACAAGATACGATAACGGATATCTCAGATGCAACAAGCAGGGTAAGAGTTGGTTTACCAAAAAACTAGTTCTCAAAAATGAAGCCACTTTGCAAAGAATCAAGGCCAAGCAGAAGAACCTGTTTCAACAAAGAACTTATGAATCGGCAACAATTCAACCTAAACTCTGAACAATCCACGCACAAGGAAAGGTCTGTTTGTTCCCCAACTGTCCTATGGTGCCTGCTTGTCAATCTTTCTGCTGCCATGGTAGAAATGTAATTCAAATACTTCGCTCGCACACTTGAATAAAAATTGAACTAGAAAGAGGTGCAACATAAGGTTTTAAATCCTTAAACACAATGTGAAGCTACTGCTGCAATAGAACAACAGTAAATGCCCTATCATACGACAGACACAGCTATAGGCAATCTTTGATGTCTAACATCAAACAAAACTTCTAGTGGTCTTCTGCATAGATAAACCACAAAAATACCCCATCAACAAATATCGGCTGCATTTTGACTACTCGTAGGTAGGCTAATTAAGGTTCCTTGCTTTGCTGTAGGCGAATGATCCAATGAGGAATTTTAGGTCATTGGGCATATCAACATCTAACTATTGAAAGTCGATTTTTAAAAAAATAAAAAGTCGATTCTCAAAAATTAATACTATTTCCCTCTCTAAATAGGATATTGCCGAATAAGAGGACAAGTTTCTTATAGCCCATTCCCTTTTCATCTACTGTAGGAGGCAATCTCAAATAGTGCTTCTGATATAGGGCACTGTGGGCTTCGATGTTAGAAGTCGTGATGTCCAATGCTGATACAATTAGTGCAGTACCCAGTCCGTTCATAGAATCCTCACAGCTGTATTTTGTCTCTCTCTGTATCTTGTGGCACATCCCTTTTGCAAGAGAGACATTTTCAAATAAAGCATCCACGGCCAACTGTGCTTAGATATTAAATGTTGCCGTGATAAACAAAGTTTAGCTCCATACTCATACAAATAAGTATTGAACTTTTGAAGCTAATCCGGTCTACCAAGCCCATTTATAGAATCCCCAGAACTTGCACTTTTTTTTAACCTTCGAAGCTGTCCTAGTTTACCAGTCCATTAATAAAAATCCTGGAACATGTTTCTTTTGCTCATGAGAAGAACATACAAGCATATCTTGTTGAACAAGACCTCCACCTAAGGCCAATATTGCAAGATAACAAAGAGTGACAGCTTCTACCCACTCAATTGACATGCAAACTTTAGCTTCAAATTAGCATTGAGCAACAGTTGAACATCATCTGATATGCAGATTTTAGCATTGAAACAACTCTCGTGTTTCAACCTTATTACCTTAGGAGCTACATCATGACACGCATGAGCTTGTCCCTTAGAAGAATGTTAACAAAAACATGCGTATGTTATAATCCGAGATGGCAGTAATCATTATAGAGCATTGTTTAAAGCAATTGTACACAGTCACATTTTGCTGGGTGATTGTTGAGAATGCTGCAATACTAAGTCAGGTTCTGCTGGCGGGTTGACACAATACTTTTTATTCATTCTCTGTAGTTCAGTACAGTATCTTAGGATGTAAGTTGAAATGAAATGTATGAGATCGGGAATGCAGAACCACGGATGAATCACCGACATGTAGAATGTGTGTGTAAAGAGTAAGAGGAGACGCAGGTATCAGCACTGACAAAAAAAGAAGATTCTATCATTCAAAAACGTCATTAAGCCAAATACATCTTCACAAGACTCATAATAGAAAGTTTATCTACTACAACATGTCAACACCTACACCTGCTTTTTCATATATACTATGTACATTATGTACATACACATTTGCACCATCAACTAATTGTCTAACAAATTCTCCCCTTAATGTGCTGGTTATTTTAGAAAAAGTGTTGATGAGACCACTCCAAGGCGCTGCCTCAGATCCCCGAACTTTGTCCTAGGAAGTTCCTTTGTCAAAATATCAGCCACTTGATCATCTGTTCTGCAATGAACTAGATCAGCAATACCATTTTCAACTGCTTCTCTATAAAAATGATAATGGGTAGCAATATGTTTCGTTCTGCTGTGAAATACTGGATTTTTAGTCAAGTATATGCTGCTCATGTTATCACAGTAAATAATCACTGGTTCTTGTTGGCCAAATCCCAAGTTGGCTAGCAACTTGCTTAACCACATGACTTCACAAGCCGCTGCAGAACAAGCCTTGTATTCAGCCTCCGTTGAACTTATAGACACCGTATCTTGTTTCTTGCTCAACCAACTTAATGCAGCTGATTCAAAATTGAACACATGCTCCTACGGACCTCCTATCATCCACGCATCCTGCGTGATCAGCGTCACAATAACCCTGCAGCTGAAAGTTGCTGATTTTATCATAATTCAGCCGATAATTCAATGTACCTTCAACATACCTTGGAACTCGTTTGGCAGCCATCCAATGAGTTACAGTGGGCTTAGACATAAACCTACTCAATACTCCTACAGCATAAGAGAAGTCAGGCCTCGTGAGTGTCAAATATATAAGAGATCCAACGAGCTGACCATATATATTCCTGTCAAATGATTCTGCTTTGTCAAACTTTGACAGTTTTAAACTAATTTCAATTGGCGTGGCCAATGGATTACATTCTTCCATATGAAATTTCTTCAAAATCTCATGCGCATACTTGCTTTGGGAAAGAAAAATCCCTGCATCATGCTGCCATGCCTCTCTATACCAAGAAAATAATGCACTTGCAAGCATTGCTTTCACTTCTGAAATTTCAAATTCACTTGCAAGCATTGCTTTCACTTCTGAAATTTGTCCAGCAGAATTACCTATAATTATAAGATCATTAACGAAAAAACGACGACTATCAGAATTTCAGTACCATTCAACTTCACATATAGAGAGTGATCCGTGTCACTTCTCCTAAAGCTTTCGCACAAGGACATCATGAATTCTGTTGTACCAAGCACAAGGTGCTTGTTTCAAACCATACAATGATTTTCCCAATTTACAAACGAATGATTCTTTACCTGGCACCTCGAAACCTAATGGCTGCTCCATGTAGACCTCCTCCTTGAGGTTGCCATGTAAGAATGTATTTTTTACATCCATTTGATGTAATGGCCAACTTTGATTTGCTGCTAAGGCAATGATGGTTCTTATTGGTGGCATTTTTGCCACAAGAGCAAAGGTTTCCTCGTAATCTATTCCTTCCCTTTGCGAGTAACC
This sequence comes from Isoetes engelmannii, assembly GCA_011763485.2. Taxonomy (NCBI): domain Eukaryota; kingdom Viridiplantae; phylum Streptophyta; class Lycopodiopsida; order Isoetales; family Isoetaceae; genus Isoetes; species Isoetes engelmannii. The sequence continues at coordinate 16,242 of JAANSK020199984.1, forward strand.
TTTTGCAACCAGTCTTGCTTTGTATTTATCTATGCTGCCACCGGCTTTATATTTGACTCTATAGACCCATTTTGAGCCTATTACATGCTGATTTTGCGGTTTTGGAACCAACACCTAAGTATGGTTTTTCATGAGAGCTTTGTACTCTTCATTCATTGCATTTCGCCATCCTTGGCGTTTAACAGCTTCTTCACATGAAGAAGGAAGCAAAGCATTCAAAATTTCTGTCATGAGAGCAAAATTACAATGCTCTTGTTTCTCTGGTTTTGCTCCGCGTGAGAGGTGGAGAGTACCGCGAAGGAGCCAAAAACTGTAAATCAAACTTTGCTTTCTGATTTTTAGCATGTGTACCATTATTTGTACTTGGCTGTCCACTGCTTGTACTTGGCTGATCTGCAGATTTTTTATAATACCAAAATTCTTCACCAGTTTCGTCTTTAAACGTGACAATTTTGCTTTCCTTACTTTGATCCACCTGCGGGGCTTGCGGCTGATCTGGGAGAGTATCAAGAACATCCTCAAATGTCGGAAAAGGATCTTCCCCTTGATCCATGGATGATAGAACAGCGGATCCATCATTCTTTTCATCAAAAGTGACATCTCGGGATATGATCAATTTCTTATTTATAAGATCCCATAACTTATAGGCTTTACTCTTTTCATTGTCGCCAACAAATATACAAGGAATGGCTCTATCATCAAACTTAGATTTATAATTCAGATCGCATGCATAGGCTTTACATCCAAAGATTTTCAAATGCTTTACTGTTGGTTTGACACCTGTAAATGCCTCCTGCGGAGTAATACGATTTAGAGCCTTTGTTGGTGCTCTATTAATCAAATACACTACAGTTTGTACTGCTGCTGCCCAAAAACTTCGAGGTAAGCGCTTACCTTTCAGCATACTCCGTGCCAAATTACGTATGGACCTGTTCATGCATTCTACGACACCATTTTGCTGCGGCGTATGAGGAGTTGTTAGCTGCCTTCTTATACCTACATTGCGGAGATACGCGTTAAATGCATTTGATGTGTACTCTCCTCCATTATCGCTACGCAGATTCTGAATGTTATGCCCTGTTATGTTCTCCACCATAGCTCGAAACTCCTTGAATTTCACCAAAACTGCAGATTTTGCTCCTCCTATTGCTCCTCCTATTGTGTCACAAAATATCTTGCTCCTCCTATTGCTGGTATCTTCATAGGTCCGCAAACATTCGAGTGTACCAATTGTAACACTCTAGTAGCTTGCATCGACTTCCCTTTCGGAAAAGGGAGCTCGTCATCTTTCCAAGTTTGCAAGCTTCACAACAGTAATCAGTAGATTTGAAAGCAGGTAAGTCTCTCACCATATTTTTTGTTTTCATTTTCTTCACGCAATCGAATGAAAGGTGGCCAAGTCTCTCATGCCATAAAATCTGCTCCTCCGGTTTCTTATCCATTACATTCTGATTTTCAGCAGTCATATTGTGATTTTCTTCGAAGATTGGAATACCGCAAAATTTATAAAGTCTTCCTTCCCTTTTGGCTCTTCCAATTACTTCAGGATGCTGTCCTTTAGTGACAATTAAGGCTTCATCTTCATCAAATATTACGCGAAGACCTTTATCGATAAAGGAGGCAACTGATAACAAATTCTTCTTCAAGTGTGGCACATAAAGTACCTCTCGTACCTTTCTTAATTCTCCATTTGGCATTGAGAGTTTTACATCACCTATGGCTTCAACTTTCAGTGTGGATTCATTTCCCAAAAGAATGTTTTGTCCACGAGCAGGCTGCCTATTATTTACAATGTTTGGATTTCCGCTCATGTGACGGATAGTGCCACTATCAAGAATGAAAGACTTATCATTCATTTCTGCACTGTTTGTCTGACCAACCACACTAGTTTCACATTCTAGATCATCAAAATTGGGCACAAGATAATACGAATCCACATACTCTTCATTACCACAGTAGATGTCATAAACACCTTGTTTGCCATCACTTTCAATTCCTGTATGGGCAAAATTACCTTGGTCGGAATAATTACTTTGTCCTCGTCTTCCTCAATCCCGACCTCTCTTCCACCACGCGCTCTTCCATGCCCATAATACCAATCACTTCCTTGGCTTCTTTGGCTGGACCACTGGTTTTCTGAATGTTTAGAAGTAAAATGTTTAGAAGTAGAAGGCACATTCCTTGCTGTTTGTTCATCACCATTCCATGGAGTATTGCGATAACCTCCTCGACCTCTACCTCGTTGTTGCTGGAAATTTGATGAAGAGGAAGCTTCATTATTATTATTGTAATTTCTGTAATTTCTGCGGGATCCAAAGTTTTGACTTCCTCTTCTACATGACCTTTATATTGCTGCTGATTTCTTGCAAACAAGGCTTCTTCATGCTCTTGGACCTTAGAGTCCAACTCCTTTTGCAACAATACAGAGGAGACCTCTACAAAAGTGGGCGCATATGCATCTTTCCTAGCTTTGTAGGAATCAAGAAACACATCATATTCCTTTGCGCCCGTGCAAAGCGCATGCAACAACTCCTTCTCAGTGGGCGGATCTCCAATGACCGTGAGCTGACTTTTTATGCCTTCAAGTTCACCCAGGATCTTCATGACACTTCCAAAATCACTTAGTTTTAGAGAATTTAATGTGTTTCTCAAGTATTGCCTTCTTGATTCATTTATTGTCTCATACAAATTCTTCAACTTCTCCCAAGCTGATCGGGATGTTTTCTCTTCGATAATATGCTGTCTGACTTCATCAGTACAGTAAATTTTGAGAAAGGCAAGTGTCATACGATCCTTTTGGTCCCATTCTTTTGTTCACTACTTCTTTGCTTGAAGGTTTCAGGTGCCTTTTCCTTCCGCCTTCTAAATGGACCCTCATCAAAGAGGGGATTATATGCCTCCTCAATGTCACTATACGAGGTTTCTGCTTCAGGCCTTGGGTGTTCACCACTCACATATTCCCATAGACCTTTTACCTCAAGCACGGGCTCCATCAAATTCTTCCAAGGATTATAATTCTTGCCATTGAGAATGTACCCGTCTTGGAAAAGGATTTTCTCCAACGAACTCTCCATAATCCACCACAATCCATTCTGTCACCAAATCCTGAATTTGTCACAGACATGCACTTTGTGGGTAAGTTTCAAGGAACGTCCAGCAAATTCGACGAATTATTTGTTTGGCACAACGGGCCAAAGATAGGAGCCAAAAAAGAGCAGGCCAAACAAGGAGGAAACGATTTGGCTTGTACGAGCCAAAAAATGGCTGTGTAATCAGCTTTTTGAGACGTCACAATTTCAGCAATTTATTGTGACGAATTTGCTTGCTGATGTGCAGCGGAGGCCCAGGGATCAATTGCGCTCTGATACCACTTGTTAGTTAGTGGAGAAGAGTAAGAGGAGACGCAGGTATCAGCACCGACCAAAAAGAAGATTCTACTATTCAAAAACGTCCTTAAGCCAAATACATTTCACAAGACTCATAATAGAAAGTTTATCTACTACAACACGTCAACACCTACACCTGCTTTTTCATATATACTATGTACATTATGTACATACACATTTGCACCACTAACTAATTGTCTAACAGAATGTGTTCTGATATAGTGGCATATCAGAATATGGACTGCCTTTGCATCCCATTTGTAACCAAAGTAAAGGAAATCCACCACACCATCATGTAAATAAGATAATTCTCTTACACTACATAGGAGGTATGCAGTTCCTTGATTTTTCTTAATTTGCTAATTACTCCGAAGTTAGAGGACCTCTAGTTCCTTGGTAAAATACAACAGTTCTAGGATCTACCATCGGCAAATATGAAAAGCTGAAGTCTGAAATCATTATAAATTGGCATTTGAAAGTACAAATTAAAAAAGCTTTGATTCCATAAAGATTAAATTTATTCTTGAAGAAGTAAGAAAGATTCATTATGTAAGCTGTTCTTGACCTGTTAGATTCATGAGATGTAGTAAGGCACAAAAAAAAAAGAGATTGGAGAATTGAACCCCAGGCCCCAGAAGACATTTTTCCCTCATCCTAGGAAGTCAATAAATTTCCTTTCAAGAAGAGAGAGTTTAGCTTGTTTGAATAGAGTTTCCAAGTTCTAGATCGACCTATACGACATTAAAGTCTCCAACAAGATTCTTGCAGAGGGCAGCAGAAGAAAAGTATAATGAAGGTTTGATAGAAAGAAATCACCGGCGATTTAGAACAAAAAAAGTAGGCAGTGAAGATGTAGACTTACCTGCATTTCAGTTGGAACAACGCTTTAAAAAGAAGAAAAGTTGCACAGCAAAGATCCCTGCGCGTCAGTTGAAAGAAGAATGTTTAGGCATGGGGGGCGTTGCCTTTCATAAGACGGTTTTCCTACAAAACAAAAAAAGACCTACATTTTGTCTCCTTCTCAAATGTTAGCAGATACCTGTAAATTAGAGGCCGCAATTCCTTCTGGTGGGAAGATCTATGGAACAAGGATTCTTGCAAGAAGGGAGAAAGCAAAGCACAAAATCCAATTCTCTCCATGCCAAGTTTCTCGTTCAAATTTATGCAACTTAACCCGAAGTAATGATTTCATGAAATGATTTGACACTGCAAAATTTAAATATCAAACTGTAATGCCCACGTTATTGAGCGATCAAACAGAATACTTGACTAAGAATTCTAGGAAGGAATGAGGTTCTTATTTTCCACAGCTGGCATTCACAGACACACAGAGTATGCAATCTTATTTCTGGATATTCCTTAAGCTGGAAACCCAGCCACTGAACCAATAGCACAACTTAATATCATTCATGACCTTAATTTAAGCAAGCATCTTGCCATCCTAAAATAATCATTCATCGACTGAAACCTTTTTCATTCACTTGTTATAGAACTCCAACTGATTCATGAAAATTGTTTTCCACCTGCCCACGATGCAACTCAAACATATGATCTAAGGTGCATTTTTCTCATGGCACTTAGAACATCCCAAGAATTCATCCCAACTCAACAAATCAGGCTCTATTGGTATTTTATTAAAAACACTCAACTTAATCTATTTGCCCTGCTCTGCCTAAAAATGAAAGCATGCATCTGCAATAATATGCTAGTGGTTTAAAACAACAATCTTGTAACGTAGAACCAAAATAATAATAACCTTCATCAATTAAACCCCTACAACATGATTTCTTACCGCTTACTCTTAAGTATTGGAAGGTTTCAGCAATAGCACCTCGTTGCAGGCTCAAGTTCTTCAAAAAGGCAATATGCACCGTCATAACTCGAAATGAGACAAGCTAAGAGTTGAATGCAAATAATCTTTAGACATCTGCCTTACAAAGCATTGTGCTCTCATTGTATTGTTGGACTTTATGGTCGAGAAGCCTTTTCTCTTGAGCGTTTACGTACTATTGAGTGGCAGCTTATCCTCTCTGCGCACAAAGAAAACAGCATCTCAATTTCATTTACATAAATCTGTACCATTGATCTTCGTAAACAGTGTCATCAAATCTGTACTAAGAAATCTGCGCACTAACAAAACAGTATCTCAATTTCATTTACATAAATCTGTACCATTGATCTGGGGAAATGTACCCAGTTGTACTGCGCCCTCAAAATTTTGTTGTTTTCATAATATATCATGGTTATTTAAAAGCAGGAAATTGTAGAAGCTAGTAGTAGATGTGGTTGTATTTCTTACTAGAACTTAATTTTACATAGCGAGTCATGTGTTGGTTTCAATGGCTAGGAGTAAGAAGAACCAATGTGCTAAACTATGAAATGACAGGAAAATACAAGAGGTTGCAGGGGCGAACCAGCAATTGAACTAAAATTCTCTGGAAATATTTCAAGTAGCTTCTGGTTGACAGGTTCGTACACACCCAATTAGTTAACTCAAGTTCAATTGCCTCCAGGCATAGGATTAAGGCCCCCTTGGACCCCTGATGGAATAGTATTCCCCTGTGCCATTAGACCCCTTACCCAGTTCTAAACGGCATAAGTAACTTCATGTAGGGCTCCTTCTCTGTGCCTCCTCCCCTTGCATTCATGCTTAAACAATCCCCAAGCATAAAATGGTGCATTAACAAACATGCTTGTCATAAGCAATAAAAATTCATGCAAATGTGGATGTTCTTAACAGTCCTAACGACTGTTTGCTTGTCCATAAGTTGCCTAAAATAGTATGATTCTTCATACAGTCACACATTTGATACAAAGTGAAATAGAGTTTTCTACGCAAAATTATAACCTGTAAAGAAACAAGAAAGCACTTACAGGAGAACTCCAGCAAAGTTTCCATTTAAACCAGAATAAAGACCCTTAAGAGATAATCTTTCTACCCAATTGAGCTGTCCGCAAAACCCTACCTATGTGTCATGCAATATCATCCATAAGCATAATGAGAAATCCTCAAACAAGTATCTTATTAATGGAAGCTATAATAAGAAAGAATTAGATAGTTAGGCAGCACCCACCAAACAAAATACGAAGAAAGTTAACGGAAACGACTGCAGCAGGTTATGGCAGGCTGAGGGTCCGCAGCAGAACACATGCACTTTTTGAAGTTGGAAACGACAAGACATTCTTCAAAGGACACGAGAAACTGATTTTCAACATCGTTTAGCTAAATCGCAAAAATCACACTAAGCCTAAACCAAGAAAATAATTTCAAATAGACAAATTAAGTAAATGCCACGTGGATAGTTAACTGTTCGTAAAAGAAATTGTCAATCCTATTGCATCTGTACTCCTTGGGAAGCTTAGTCAATAATTTAAAGGATCCCTATGCGGAGGTATCCTATTATACTGCACATATGCCTAGACCATAAATATGACAAATATATTCTGATGCAAATGCCGGGAGATGGGGAGCTGCCAAACTGTAATACTCCGTCTACTCACTAGTTTGGAGGATGTCTATGCAGAGGTATCCTATTATACTGAGGATAAGCACAGACCCCATAATCCAAGAAAATATAGGAGATTTGAACATAATATGACTAATATATTCTGATGCAATTGCCGGAAGAGATTATACCATATCGAAAATAAGATGTTTATTGCGAAGCATGCAAATAATGGAGCAGCAAGACAATGGACAAATAAATAATGTATTAAATTCTTCTTTGAATTTTAAGAGGCCGCTTTCTAGGTTGCCTCTGTTGACATTTGATATGCATCCACATTGCATCCACATTGCAGGCAACTTAGACAAAGCTCAGGAATTTCATCCAAAGTATCTGAAAATGAAGCTTGGATAATGTGCCAAAGGAGTTTACATGCATCTTCTAATAATGTAGCTGTAATTGATCAGGTGGTTACAAATGGTGTAGAACGTTGCTTATTCTTCATATCTCGTTGCCATTGCAAAGAGAGAAATACGTGCTGCGATCAAAGAAAAGGAATATCTGCAGCAGTTTAATTAATATGTATAGCAAAGGCGGCTCAGTTTTGCAAGGTACATTGATTCAGGCGGCTCAGTTTTACAGGGAAGATTAAGCATTGGACAATATGCACCGTCTGAACTCCCAATGGAACAAGCAAAGGAAGACCAATAATCTATGGTGCACTGAAGAACATTAGATTTGTGTAGGAAATCATCTGTGTAAACAAGTATAGATACTGGCATTTTTGTTGGGAAGAAAGAAAAAAGCTAAAAAGACATTTTAATCCATATGTAGTTCCAGCAACCATTCCGCTTAGAACAAACATCAATCTACATATAATAGTAAAACGAATACTTTTATTTACCTCTATTCTTGAAGCATGAAGCAAGGGCTGACAAACGGCGATGTTGGATAATGCAAAAGGCAGGTGTGAATTGCACGATATTTTAGGGCTGATTTCTGAGCGTCGAGGCGACGGTTTCCATTTATCTCAAATCAATAAAAATAAGATAAAACGAAAAACTTGAGGAAAAAGATAGGATAGAATAAAATAACGTTTTTATCAAAAACAAGAAACAACAAGCGCATTGCGTCCCGTATGAAAAAACCCCCTAGGGGAAAAACCGTGGCAGCAATGAGCTTGCTGGTACCCATACACGGGGAAGCCAAGCCAGAGGGATAAAGTCGATGCCTTTCGGCCATGACCTCTTGAAGATACGACCCAAGAGTTCCCATCGCCGCAGTGCTCAGCAAGAGATGCAGTGGCTGGTTCGGTACCATTAACTGCGGGTACCGTGCCCTATTCTGTTCATAAGAGGGGCATGTTTGCAGAGCATGGTGCTCGTCTTCAATGACCCCTTGGGGGCAGCACTGGCAAGTCCTGTCCTCACGTGCTTCCCTTGCCCATTGCCCTATTTCAATGCAGAGGCGATGCAGATGCGGATGGACACTATCAGTCTACGTTTTTTCATAGAAAGTGGGGTGCGCAGGTACTGTTGAGGTCCCCGCATGAGTGTGGGATTCACCTATTGTCTGTAGTGCGCGAGCTTGACCTGCGCCAGGGCTTCGGCAGCTTGCAAAGAAAGCAGGCGTCCAGGTATGTCTTCAACTTCTCGTGCTCCTTCTTTGTGCGGACTCGTACGTACGTGTGTGCCTGGACGTGCCACAGGGACAGCCATTGTGCATGTTTGTCCTTCCACCAGCAGGCTTTAAGGTGTTGTGGGCCCATCGCGTTGCCAAGGCCACCCTTGGTAGTCAGTCTTCATCCATGCGAGCTACCGTTTGGAAGTACAGAAGGTGGCGGCACATGGCTGCTCTCTGAAGGGGGAGGAAACCTATTTCTAGAGCAGTATCTGATATGGCATTGTGGGCTTCACCCCGAGTGCGCGCGCTAAGAAAGCCTTTGGTACTCGTTCAAGGTCACTCCAGGTGATGGCGGAGATGACCGAGCCCCAGACTTCCACGACGTACAAGAGGAACGACTCAACCAGAGCTCTGAAGAGGCATGATTGATGGTCCCAGGCATAAAGCTCTGTCTGGTGGCTACTGTTCTGCATGGCATATAAGGCCTTCCAGCCTGCTGCAACACGCAGTCAGATGCAGCTATCCAGTGCGTGGTAGTAGAGAACTCAATTCCCAAGTATTTATAGGTGGGAATAGTAGATAGAAGATCAGGACCACGAATGGGGCCTTGTAGCCCAATCTTTAAAAATAGAATGTATTTTTGCCGTTCACGGAGACCACTTGGCCTATGGGACCTAAATAAAAAGAGCAGCAAACGTGTTACTGCAAGGATTAAAAAAAAAAATCGTCCCGAAGGGTTTTTGAGGGAAAAACCTTGGTAGTAATAAGTATGCTGGTAGACTGTACAATGATATGGTATGGTATGGTATGGTATGGTATGGTATGGTATGGTATGGTATGACACGAGTCAATACCATACGGGATGGCATAGTTGAATCTGCGTATCCATGACCTCTTAAACATATAATCCCAGCAAGCCCATAAAGGCTGTGCTCAATAGCACAGGCAGCGGCTGGTTAGGCAGGACTTGAATATACCATGCCCAAATATGATCAAATGCTGAATAGGTTTGAAGGGCAAGAAAAGGTATCAAGTCCATTGTGCCATATAGATATTTGTGAATTTTATTTTCTCAAAAGGTTAAATACTTGTTACAATGAGAATGAAGTACTGCAACTTCTCTCCTACTACAACACTTTATAAGTGAGAGACATTAGTTAATAAGTGTTTAGTATTTCTTTGTTCATCATGCAATAGCATTTAGGTTTGGGATTTCCAAAAAGTCATAACTGTATAATTCACCTATAACTAAATGTATAATTCACCTATAACTAAGTTGTTCGTCCAAATAATTATGAAATATATTAGATGAGATAAAGCTCTAACCATTGGAAATAAAGATTACTTAGACGATTTTTGAGGCTATGGTCTAAGAAGTTCCAAAGCAAGATCCCTTTTTTCTTATGTAAAGCTCAAAGTAGCAATGGGGATTTCTGGTTTCCTAAACCTGTGGGTCTGCATGGATCTTGTGCTATGGGGTTCTATCGCTTCTAGCTAACTACAAATGTCTGATGACAAGAATGAAATTTTTAACAGATACTGTTGTAGGTCATAAACATAATTGGCATTGAACCATGAACCTAATATTAGATTTGCAAATTTCACAACACTTGTCAATCAAGAAACCATATCGCAGAGTAAAACCAACGTGGACAATCATTTTGGAACACATGACAATTAGATCTTGGATTGAAGTATACATAATATATAGATTTATAGTTGCATAATTATGTAGCAGATAAACACTTTGACTTGTTGGTTCGGGCATCAATGGTGGATCCAATGCATCTGTACAAGGTAAAACAATTTCGAACGATTTCATAGAAAAGCACACGGTACATTAATGATTATAATTCACTCATCCACTGATTTCAGATCGTCGTGTATTGTGCATGCGCTCAAGTCCCCATTAAAAAGGCATAAAACATAAAACAATTTCCACACATGGTACAATATCTAATGATTGTAATTCGCTCATCCAGTGGTTGCAGATCGCCATGTCTTGTATATATCCTTGAAGCCTACTTTAAACGAATTAGGTGCCTCACCTGCATGGTGAAAGAAATTTGTGAATGACTCTAAGAAGTGACTCATATGTATACCTCTACAAAACCTTCACAAAGGTTAAAGAGAACAATACATGATAAGTGATATTAACAGAAGAAGAGGAAGTTTTTTAACGTCCACCTCAATGTCGAAAACAACTTTGATTCTGAATTTCCAAGCCAAATTAAGGTAGTTAAAATTTATTTAAATACACAAAAACAATGGAAATGGCAAGGCTAAGTTTTAGACACATATGTATAGTAGCACAAATGTTAGGAGCTGTTAGAACTATTTCATACAACCTCATAAAAAAAGACTCGCTTTGCCTTTGCTCTCAGAAGCCATAAAGTTGAATGCATGACTTGCAAGACACAATTCATGTATTTAGGTCTATAAATTAAGAAGTTGCAGTATGCTTTTTTTGCAATATGTAAAAGTGGTGAAGTGATCACAACATGCCATCTATTTGCACATTCTTGATCATTTTTCGGATTTTTCATGCCCTCATCTTATCGATATTAGCTCCACAACCAGTCTCCTTATGATTCAAATCGATTTATGCCACATAAAGCTTCCATTCATTTTCCACACATAGAGATTAGACTTCAACCTGACTTCAATACATGCATAAATTTCTAAGTTTCAGCTTTGTTACATCATCCCATCCACCAGATGCACCATAATTTACAAGTAATACATATTGTGGAGTGCCCCCTGGATTCAGAAGAAAAATCTCTTCTAGAACACATTTTCATTGTTCCAAGTTCACATGGTTTTGGCAGGCACCAAGTCACTGAACTTTCCATACATACCAATAAGGGAAATGCCCACAAAAGCATTTGATTCTATTGTACTGTCTAGGATATGGGCATGAATTAACTTACCTTTACTTATTGTTGATGCCGTAGAACAAGCATTGAGGATGCTGACATAACTAACCTTGTTGTGTTCCAGGTTACAGAGCTGCATTTTCTGAAATAATATAAAGGCTTCCTACATGTGGCTACAATGGGCATACCGCTGTTATCATTGGATTCCACAATAGTCCCTTTTTGTCATTCCATTTCCATCAAAGATTCTCCGAGCATCCTCTAATCTTCCACATTTGTTGTACATTATGATAAGTGAAGTAAAATTATACTTGTTAGATCAAATCATGGTTTGCATCTAGATCAAATTTTCTAGATAACACTTATATTTCTAGAGCATTATTTTAGGACAATGGTTACCAAATAAACCAATAATGTTTTATTCACAAACCTTTAGTAGCAAAATCAAATTGAATCTCAAATAAAAGCTTTTGACACTGATAAGCTTTACAATAATGTTTTATTCATAAAACATTACATTGAAGACAATGACCTCAACATTACTTTGCATGAGGCTTCTATCATCCCCCGTCTGAGGTACAAACTGTTTCAGAGTTTCTTGGTGTTCCCTGGGTTAGCGGAGCGGAAGTTTGCCATTTGGCGAGACTTCCTTGGGATAGTGGATGATGATGGAGGTTTTGTGCAGCAGTAGTTGGGAGGATGTTGGAGTGGTGGGGTATCGCTGCCCCTTCGGGGCAGCTCTTTCTTCCCCTCACTCGCTTTGTACTCTTCATATTCTTTTAATTTATTGAGATAAGTTCTTCAAAAAAAAAAACATTACTTTGCATGAGTGACAATTGGTGAGGTTTATAAAGAACTTGTGACACTTTCTCATGGGTTTTCTCATGGGTTGCCTACATCACTAAATCATATGATGATTCAATGCTTCTTTGCTCTACATGCCCATTTATTATGCTGAGATAGATAAAAAAGTTAGAATAGAGTTTGCTGGTATTGCAAGGTGTCAATCTTAATGGTGGAATGCTGAGAAGGTTATCAACCATTAAGGAAAAAGGGAAAGACCTAACGTTGAGCGACTATGGCAGAAGGGAGCCAATGAAAAACACAGCGACATAGATCTGGAAATGGATACAGGGGTTTTTACTAAGCAGAAGATATGTTGGAGGATTTCAGAGAAAATATGGCTTTGGACCCCGTGATAACCTTCCATCAGCAAACGTCCATTCCGGCGGCAAGTATACATACACATGCACACATATGCACATGAACATACACATGCACATGCGCACGCACACACATGCACATGCACATACATAAACATGCACAATGTTCATGCACAAATGCATGCAGAGAAAGACAACAACCCTTGGATTGTTTCAGCTAACAAAAATCAACGGCCCATAAAGGGTGCAGTCTAGAAACACTATTAGTACACCTCAATGAATACAACAACAAAATCATAGAAAAACCTTGGCCTGAACTACCTCGACCGTTCGATTCGTCGATCCTATGGCCCACAATATATATTGGAGCCTCTAGGTACCTTTCATTTCGATTATGATCATTTATGATTGGGGGTGCCTATGATTTTGAAATGTGAAATACAGGTACGCCTAAGGTTTTAGAATATGAAACATGAGGACTTGAACTTCTACCAAAATAATTCAATGTCCTAATAAAATTGCTTTTGGCCAACACAACCAACAAACCAACATGATTATTTGTTCTAATGAATCTATATTTTTTTTTATAACAGACCATTCATTTATTTTAGGTCTATGATTTCAAGAATGGTGATTTACATATCCATATGAAATCCCCCTGGAACCTCCTGTTATTTTGCTGCCTATTTGAACAAATGAGAGCTCACAATTTGAACTGAAGTAGTTGCACATTAGCTATTCGCCGACATAAGAATTTTCCTATCATATAAATTTACATTTTAGCCAAGTGGGAAGATAACTAAAGGGCTTTATTTTATCAGATTTTGCCAAAAACACATCTGTCAACTGTATTCTTGATATTCTTTTAATTTATTGAGACAAGTTCTTCAAAAAAAAAAAAAAAAAACACATATGTAAACTTTTGTTTTCTATAGGTTTAAGCCAACCTTAATTTGAATAGAAAAACATTTAGGATCCTTAAAATTTACCTTGGTCTCTTGCAACAGGTTCTAATATGAAATTGTGAACTGTACCTCAAAAGCAAGGAAGGCATTCTGCCGCCATGCGCAGGTGGTCCAGGCCAGGGGCCAACTAACCAATGAGAAGTTGCAAAGGTGTCGAGCTTTGGTTCCTTCTTCCGGTATTAGGTAGAAAGCAATATTGACAGAGATTGAAGCCGTTGAGACAGCTCAAGTGAATCAAGCCATGATAAAGGCTAGATTGGAATGATTTAAGTATGGTGATAAATGCTCTCACTTCTTTTTTCGGGCCGCTAAGAGAAGGCGTATGACGGCCTCTATTAACTCCCTTATTTTGCCTGATGGTTCAGATATTTCTGAGCCGGTTCAGTTGAAGCAGTACCTCCATGACCACTTTTCCTCTTTTTTCCCCGGCACCAGTTGCCCTTTCAATCGGATATGCAATCTGCAGTCTTGTCGAATGTACACCCCATAGTGTCAGCAGAGCAACGTGTACACCTAGAATCAAACATCGCCATCAATGACCTACATTTAGATGTCTCTCTTTTAAATAAAGACAAGTGCCCTGGCTTAGATGGTCTCTCGGTGGAATTCTTTCAAGAATATTGAGAGTGGTTGGGCAACGATCTTTACAATGTGGTTGGGCAACGATCTTTACAATGTGTTTTGTGAATTTTGCAAGTTCAGAAGTTTGGATAAGATCCTAAATACTGGCTGCATTTCTCTTATTCCCAAGTGTACGAAGCCGAAGACGATATCTGATTGGCCCTCTATCACATTCTTGTCTTCCGTGTATAAAATATTTGCTAAGGCCCTTGCAGAGAAAGTACGTGGTGTCTTGGCTTCTTCAATATCTCCTACTCAATCTATGTTCTTACCAAGAAGGTGCATTTTAGACAATGTTACTGCTGCATATGAGGGTATGTATTGGGCCAGATTAAAAGGTCAGCGCATAGTCTATCTTAAATTAGATTTTGCCAAGGCATATGATAGTGTGGATTGGGAATTTTTGAGGAAGAGCATCTTGACGTTGGGTTTTGGTCAGCAGTTTACCAGTGATGTTATGAAACTCCACATCTTGGGACGGTCTACTATGCTTTTTCAAGGGAAACCCTCCGCTGCTTTTTCTATCGGGCGGGGGGTCCGCTAAGGATGCCTATTAGCTCCACTTTTGTTCACAATAGTAGCTGAGATCCTCTCATAGTTATTTGCTAAGGCAGTGCAGGATGGGATAGTGCAGGGTTTGACTTTGGAGGATGGTTCACAGGAAGCTTGTAATCAGTATGCTGATGATACTTTCCTCTTTCTTGTTGCTGATGCAGATAATCTTCAATTTAATGCAAAACTTCTTCTTGATACCTTTTCTTTAGCGTCTGGAGTTCTTGTAAGCTGGCCGTAGTGCTCTACTTTATGGATGCTTGATGGTGTTGTGTCTGCTTGTGTTGTTGATTTTCTTTGGAAGATGATCCCTCATGGGAAGGCTACTAAACCTCTGAGTATTCATGTGGGCATTCATATTTCTACCTCAGAGGCGTGGGATATTATCATAGGACTACCCAAGCATTTGTTTTGGTGAAACACTGCTAAGCTCTCTTTGCCAGCATGAATTACTGTTGCGAAGCATGTTTCGAGTAATTCCCACATCTATATGGCCTCTGCCCTAATGGCTTCCCCGTCAAAATTTCAAGCGATAGTTACCATTGTCTGTAACTTTATTTGGGTTGAGAACGAAGAGCATGTCGTGGTGAAGACTGCGTGGTCTAAATACACTAGGCCAAAATTTTTCGATGGCTTGGGTATGATAGACTTCCATTTGCAAAGTAAGATTCTTATTTCTAATTTCATTTAGAGGATCCATAATGATATGGTTGAGTCACCTGGGTTGCGGTTGGTGAAGCAGTCGCTTACAGATTGTGTTCCTTTTGGCAAAGTTTCATTAAAATCGCTTCTTCCTTGGGCTCTCTTTTATCAGCTTTGCCCTTTTCCTAATGCTTCCCCTTTTTTGAAAGGCTTGTTGGAGTCTTGGGAGACAGTACAGACCTTATTTCACATTGACCATGTTGCATGTCATCAGTTGCATGCTCCTTGTTGGTGGATACCTCTAGAAAATAATCTTCCACTTTGTGCCTCAGTCCATCCATTAACTCAATGGCATTGGAGATTAGTAGGAATCTTGACGATTGCGGCATGGTATGATTCTAGCTAGTTAGCGACCTGGGGGGTCTTTCAAACCAGGTTCTTGTTGTCACGATGGGACAGATCTTTTTGGCAAAAGGCCGCTGGTACTCTGCCCTTTGTTGCTCTGGAAGCTCTTGAAGGGCGCATGTCAATTTTCCACCAGAGTGTTTATGAGCATAGACTCGTGAACTCTATGTATATGCTGCTTGTTAATTGTGATATTCTTCCGCCATCAACAAAGTGGTCCCTTCAGCTCCCGCCTTCTAGTTGGAGGCGTATGTGGACTTGGGATTGGGATAAGCTACTTCACTCTAAGTTGGATGTATGGTGGCAGATTCTTCATAGATGCCCTCGTGTGAATGTACTGGTCCACATGTTCGATCCTCAAGTCTCAGCACTTTGCCCATTGTGCAAGAAAAGGGATGAGACTATTGAGCATTGTTTTTCCCTATATGATCACCTCCAGTCTGTTTGATCTTGGCTACTTTCTCTTTTTCATGTGACATTGACAAGTCAGCAGTTCCTCTTGGCTATTTATCCGGATACTTGGAACAAGCTGCGAAGCCAGGCGTTTCACTTAGCGTCAGGGTGGTTGTTGTGGCCTATCTGGAAGCGCAAAAATTTGTGTGTCTTTAAGAGCTTAGACACTCCCATTACTGTTTTCCTCCAGGACACAAGCTAGAATTGTTAAGGCTTACCATTGTTCCTCGCTTGCTCCTACCAAGCGACAGTTGGTCTTCGAGATTTATTTGAGTGTGCTATCTTATGCATAGGCCTGTGGTCCTACTCAGTGGATCATGCTTATCCTCTGAGATCTTAAGCTCGCCTGTGCATTTATATTTGTTTTTCATCTTGGATTTTAATAAACTTTGACATCCTTTAAAAAAAAAAAAAAAAAAAAGAAGGGGAAGACTTTCTGCCCATGCTCCAGGTCATGCTAGGTGGCATGGTATATTGGCCCCCAAACCTCGACTCCATATAAAAGAACATGCTTACCAAGGCCCTGAACAAGTGTAACTGATAGGCCCAGTCATACAACTTTGTTTTATAACTATTGTTTTGCACGACATATATGTGTCTTCCAGTCTGATGTGACACACAACTGGATGGATGTGTTCCAGTATGTGGTAGGAGGAAACTGCACTCCCAAATACTTGTAGGTGGGTGGCACCTCCACATATTGGGCCTGGAGAGAAAGGGCTTGGTTGGTGCGAGGATGAGACATGCAATACCTTAGGTTTTACCAAGCTAACTTGTATGCTAGTGAACCGGCATAAAGTATCCAGAGCATCCAACTGGCACCACATGTCATATGGGGTGTAGGCTCATAGGTCTACATCGTCGGCGTAATGAGTTGCCTAATTATGTGGTGCACAAGACGAGCTCCCGCTCCCTTGTGTAGGTCAAATAGCATTGGAGAGAGTCGGCATCCCTGGAGGACTCCAATACTATTGACAACGGGATGTCTTAACGGTGTTAGTCTATTTGAGAAAGCTTCATACAACATATATTGCATTTTGCAAATCCATAGAGAACTCCAACTGCATCAATCTGTCCCACGAGTTGTCTCGAGTCGCAGTGTCAAATACTTTTGCAAAATCAACAAAGCAGCAGTACAGTTGTCGGCAACCCCTGTTATCTTCAGCAAAGATTTGCCGAGTGAAAATATGATCAATAGTGGAGTGTCAGAGCCAAAATATTGCTAAGATCATGTACCTTCGTTTCCTCCGCCCACGTTGTCAACTGTTGTTTGAGAATGCCCCTTACAATCTTGCGAAGACTGATTTGACCATGATGGTGCAGTAATTGGACGGGCATGAGGCTTGTGCCCCTTGTATATGGGAACAACCCTGCTAGTGGTCTACTGTGGGGGAAATTCTTTCTGCAATGCCCTATTCAACAATGATGTTAGGATGGGCACCATCTGAGGCCTGGTCCATTTGACCAACTCTGCCTGCATGCCATCCAAATCTGCCGCCTTGCCATTGACGGGACACTGTAAGCCCTAAGTGACCTCTACCTTTGTAATGACTAGTGCTGGGCCCACATGTGGGAGTATTGTTGCTCGAACCCCAAGTGGACATAAAAGCTACTACAAGTACTGTACCCACTACTCTGAGGTGATGTTTCCCACATACTATAAAGGCTTGTTCGATACCCTTTACCAGAATGTCTGAATATAATTAAGAGTCTAAAAACTTAAGACATTTATCATATAGACTCTTATTCTTCACACGATGCACTCCCTCTGTGTCCTTGCTATTCTTTTCTATTGGCTTGCAAGTGGCACATCAAGTTAGTTTAGTTAATAAGTTGTAGTTCTAAGGGTCCATCTCCTTTAAACCTATTTTATTCTAATTATGAATACAACATTTCACGAGCATAGGGAGAAGATGTTTTCCCCATCATGGCAGTGAGATTTGTATCCTATAATGCCTAAATTGTATGCATGTCTAATGCCTACACCACTTTCGTCACCTTTCGCATAGGAGGTAGTTTAGTCTCCTCTTCTATCATCTCTAACAAAGTTGGAGATTCTAATATTTCATCCGGATCTTCAAAAGACTTGCATGGAATTCCTTATGTACCTTACGGTGGCCAGAAAAATCCAATCTATATGATTGATTTGCTACCATTTCAATGATCTTAGAAGGCCCTGCTCACCTTGGAGCAAGTTTCATACACTTTTTGGTTCTTAACTTAGCTTGCTTGACTTTCTTCTTAAACCAAACATTTATTGCTTTACCTTGAACTCCCACTAACTCTTACATATCCACGAGAAGCTGTTGGAACACTTCTACCTTTGACATGAGATTGTGTCAAGTATCTAGTGTGAGGCATTGATAGTCGTAGTTAATCATAAACAAGGACATCTTAGATGACTCTTCTTTGTTACTAATGTACGCAAACTACTAGATGAATATAGTCACTCCACTTAGAGTGCTTGTTCTATACGCAGTTTGCAACATATCCTCTAAGATCCTGTTCGTGCATTCAGTCTGCCCATCCGCCTGAGGATGAGATTGCACTCTAGGCATATCATGAAGCATAAAAATCTCCTTTGCGAACAACATAGTGGTGTCGAAGGCCATAGTGAGTGTTCTACATGATACAAATTGTGTTATTTTAGATAATTATCTACTACTACTATTACCATTAAGGCATTGTGGCCTCTTGGTGTCGTTAGAAGTCCTATTATGAGATATAATGATGACTTCCCACTTGGCATCAGGGACTCCCAAAGATTCTAATTGTCCTGGGATTCAAAGTTGTTTAACCTTTGTTTGTTGGTACAATTGACATTGCTGAATGTAGTTGACAATGTTTTTTTTTTTTTTTTTTTTTAAATGTCGGGCCAAAAGTAATCACTACTTATCTTGACGTAAGTTTCCATGAATCTGGCTATTGGGCTACTATGCATGCCATGGAAATTTAATTTTCTTACTTCTGATATTTTGAACATGCAAAGCTTCCCTTTGAAATACAAAAGGTTGCTTTCCTTGTTATTAAAGTGTCTCTTTCTTTATCAGACCTTTCTTCTTTGCAACGAAGAGCCCATGTGTCTTGGAATTCCTTACTTGACGTTAATACTTCTTCAATCTTCTTGCCAAATTCGTTTGCTAAAGTCGAAGTTGCTTTACAATGTACTCTCATCATGCAGAGTTGGCGAGGTAGAGCATCAACAACCACATTCAACTTACCTGACTTGTATGAATTCTAGTCATACTCTTCAAGAAATCCCATCCATCACATGCAACAAACTGAGGTGTGTTTGGGTGAAGGTCCTTACAATTGCAAACAATACTTGATCATGCGTCAGGTAGCACTGCTCTGCGTCATTCATCTTTTTTGGAGTCGCAAATTAAGACTCTTCCTTCTTGCATGAGGACTCCTGTTGCGAACTTGCTTGCATCAGTTGCCACTAACTTGTTCTTATTTGGATCAGGTAAGGTAAGCGCTGATGATGTTGTTAGAGCTTCCTTGAGCTTCTCGAAGGAAGTATTGACTTTCTCTTGCCAATGCTTAATCCAAACCTTTACTTGTGAGGTCTAAAAATAGAGTTGCCCACTTTGCAAGGATCTTCA
Source organism: Isoetes engelmannii (assembly GCA_011763485.2). NCBI lineage: Eukaryota > Viridiplantae > Streptophyta > Lycopodiopsida > Isoetales > Isoetaceae > Isoetes > Isoetes engelmannii. The sequence goes on from JAANSK020199984.1 coordinate 35,979, forward strand.
TATACTTCCAATAATATTTGGCTATGTCGAGGAAGCTCCTTATTTCATGGATATTCTTGGGTGCTGGCCAATCTATTATGGCTTCTATCTTAGCTAGATCGGTGGAGATCCCCTCTGCTGATACTATATGCCTCAAGTACTCAACTCTACTCGTCGAGAAGTGGCATTTAGAGAACTTGGGGTAGAGCCGTTACTGTCTAAGCTTTTTCAAGATTCTTCTTCAGTGACCAACATGCTCATCTTCGGCTTAAATCGTTGTCATAGGGTGTATCCATCCTTCTGGTGTTTGAAAAACAACTCCTCCTTCCTACAAGCTTTCTAAATCAATTTCGTAAGGATTGTAAGGTCTTTAGATAACAATTTCTCCCTTGGCCAATCAAATTTGGCCAAGTGGCACCTTCCTCTTGGCCTAATTTAACAATCTAGTTAACATTTCTCTTGATAGCTAACTTTCTCTTGATAAAATATTAACATGAATAATCAACATGGCTATTATATATTCATGTTGATGTATCATGTATTTATATGAAGAGCGTACAAAGTACTAGAACATCATACATCCTCATCAAGGTTAAACTAATTTCTTTGCAAGAATTTGGCTGGAACTTTAGAAGGGAATAGAAGTCAAGTGGTTATACTTACCACATTCTCCCACTAGGATTGATAATGAAAATCATAATTTCCACCATGGTTCATCCCTATGAGATCAATCCCTATATGGTGCGGTTTTAGCATGTACCACACTTTCTACAAGTTACAAAGTTGTATGCATTCTAAATGGAGGTATAAATGCAAATGAAAAGAATAGGAGGAATCGCTCCCTGCCATGAAGATGTCATGCACCATAAGTGTAGAAGCATATGTTGCATCTAGTGTCACTTGAAGAACCGTGAGTTTAGAACCAACGTTCCTAGCCATTGAAGGTATCATCATAGGTGTGCCCTCTGGAAGAGGTGGCCGGTGTAAGTGAAGAGTCAAGTGTAGGGTTATAGCATCATCCAGTTCCTTTGCTAAATAATAAATAGTTTCAAGAGTTCAAATAGCAACTTCCATCCAATTCATTATAAACACTTATGATAATCTCTCCAAGCTACATTGACATCTATAAAAGCTCGAATACGCTTATATATAGAATAAAATAGAGCAAAGGCGAAGCATAGGACCCATAAGAGTTGCCCAAGTGTGTATTCAAATTCTAGGCGGTGTGGTTGTTTGCGTTCCCTGCAAAGGAAACCCTAGGGATAGAGTTTTGATGTTTTGAAATATGCTTTCGAATTTTTGATTTGAATGGTGGATATCTTGCCTGACTAAGATGCGGATGGTTAAGACTGTTGCAGAGATAAGGGTACATTCCTTGTTTCCAGGTCTTTTTGTATTTTTAACTGATGGTAAATAGGGAGTGCAACATATTCGGCTGTGAGAACTTGCATTGAAGGGTGAAAACAAATTACTTCCATTGAAAAAGATAAAGATGAAACAATACGATGGCAGATATATATTTTCCATCCTAAACAACAGGAAGATTGCAAACGGTGGCCGAGCTCCTATAATAGAAGCCTAAACTACCTCCACACGTTTTGGCTAGAATTAAGGTGCTGTTAGACACTAATCAAGCACATGACGTGGACATAGCACTTGCTTTAATAGTTCTGTTTGCCACGTGCTTTTACAACGTGTTCTAACACTCCCCCTCAAACTGAACTAATGAAAT
>JAANSK020199985.1:0-24585 GCA_011763485.2 Isoetes engelmannii
AAGTCAGGCTTTTCATCTCGCTGCAGGATGGTTGCTTTGGTCTATCTGGAAAAGACGCAGATTGGTAATCTTCAAAGATTTGGATGTGGCAAATAATTATGTTCTCCAAGAAGCTCAAGACCATATTGCTAAGTCATTTCATTGTTCCTCACTTGCCCCTCGTAAGAGGTGATTGATCTTTGAGGAGTATTTGGATGTGTTCTCTTATGCATAGGCAGGTTGCTTCACTCAACGGGTCTCTGCTTATCTACTGAGATTTTATTCTTGTCTTTGCATTTATACTTGTACTGGATTCTTTGATTCAATAAAGTCTGATGTCCTTCAACAAAAAAAAATATGATGCAACCTTGCGTGTCCTTTTGAATATACAGTGTTCAATGCTTTGACCCATATGCCATGAAACATAGATATACTAGGCACTCAGACTTTCTAATTATCACATCTGTTTTGGTGCCAACACCTGCAAAATAAAATGCAGTGCAATCTCCATGCCCTCGACGTGACTCTAGGTGCATGTTCAGACAACAAAAAGAAGCAGAAAAACAGATAGTTTGAAAATGATTGCATGAACACGTGAGCACTAGGAAAGGTAGATGCGTGAAGCATTTTTTCGATTCAACCGCAGAGGTTTTTAGCTTGCCTCTAGTGTTACAGATAGTGCTTCTAATTATTGTGGTATTTCTACCCTAGTAAGTAACAACTTGCTACATGGTTTACTTTTGAGGCAACATGTAAAAAAATATGCCAGTGATTAGATGTTGTATTTAATTAAAGAAATTGTGTGGCTGAGCTAATAAGGTTGGTTAAGTCTAGAATACAAGAAAACAAATGATCTACAACTGTCCTTAAAGGTAACAGGCTTGTACTATCACTTATCTGATAGAGGAAGGACAACCTTTATATGTTGGATGACTTATTGCTATTGGATGTTCCTTCAAAAGATAGAGTTGCACTTGAATATAAGCATTTCCCTAGTTCTTTTTATAGCACATGAAGCACCAAGTATTAAGTTACATATTAAAATCTAAGCATTGCAGAACCAAAATTTGAAGGTAACAACTATCTGTTGAATCTTCAATTTAAAATTGCTTGAATAAATCCATATTTGCATTCATACTGGGGCAATTGCATAGGCATGAGAAAACATACTTGCAGCTAGTAGGATAGACCATCTGGAACTTCTGCATAATTTTAGCAAGTTTCAAAAAAATTCTCTGTACGTTTGTTTGCAACTCATTTATACCTTGTTTGTATGCAACTCATTTATACCTTATATGCTGATGAAGCAACGCCAAAGATGAAATCCTCGAGAAAATTCATGCTAGAAATCGAAAGGTTAGTAAGTGCCTGCTCTACAATGCCTGTCAAGCACATCCGGATAATGAACACTTTTCAATACATGTGCATTTATTGAATAGCTCGCATTATTCTTGCCCATAGACATCTTCAACTAGTCTTGCTAAAAAGAAATTGTTTGTTTTTTCCTCCTAAGCTGTAAACAAACTAGGATTGTTCCATTCTCCCTGCCTGCAAAAAATTCTCTGTCTACAAACCTAACGTGAAGAAATAAAAATTGAAACAAAAAAAGGAACTACTGAAATTGGCTGCCCTTGAAAACCCCAAAGCATCACATACTTAGAAAATTTGTAGCCCTTGAGGAAATAGGCTGCCCTTGAAAAAACTCCAAACCACCGCAAGCTTGAAGAATAGGTCTGCAATAAGCGAAGGCTTGGATGAAATGGCTATTCCTGTAGAAACCAACATTGTATTAACAAATCCGAATCACTGTACCTACCTCAAAAACCCCACAGTTCTAATGCGGCAAATTGCCCGAAGGTAGTGCAAATGGGAAATGGAGTATGGACGAGGTGAATTAGAGTTATTAATTGGGAAGACCGTACTCAGTATTCCAAATACATTATACACACCTGAAATGCTTTTTAATTTGGTTTCGGTAGAAAACATTGTTGATAGCTATATTTTCATAAGTATGGTTGTAAATTCATTAAAGATGGTGTGACAAAGTTTGAAGCACAGAGATATGGAAATTTATTTCAGTTAGACTTGCAAACAGTTAATAAAGTTTCCTTGATGGATGATATACGCATCTGGCATTTAAGACTGGGCCTTGTGAATTACAATAGTATCAAAATTGCAAAAAAGCATGAGCTATTAAATGATCTAGTGTTTGATGATGAAAATCATGAGATTTATGAATCTTGCATGCTTGGTAAGCAAGCTAGATTGCCATTCAAAAATAAGGGAAAACGTGCTTGTGAATTGCTAGGATTGATACACTCTGATGTATGTGGCCCCATGCAAGTGGAGAGTTGAGAGGCAAATATTATTTTGCCACTTTCTTCGACGATTTTATTAGTCGTCGCACTAAGTGCTACTTCCTTAAGTCGAAAATCAAGTTTTTAATGCCTTTAGACTTTTTGTTGCAGAGGTAGAACGTGAAACATCATTACAGGTAAAATGTTTAAGGTCGGATCTAGGGAGAGAGAGTATAGGTCGAAGGAATTCAATGATTTTTGTCAGTTGCGTGGTATTAGAAGGCAATTCACATGCAGGTATACACCACAACAGAATAGAGTGGCGGAGCAGAAGAATTGAACCATCATGGATGTAGTCAGATGTATGCTAAAACATGTGAGCTCACCGAACTATTTGTGGGGCGAAAGAGTTATAGCAGTATGTTATCTACAGAACAAGTTACTCACCATAGCAGTAAAGGGGGCAGTGCCAGAAGGGTTATGGACAGGAACAAAACAATCAGTAAGAAGATTGAAAGCCTATGGATGTCTTGCATACATGTTGACCCCTGAAGAGTTGCGAAAGAAGCTTGACAGCAGGAGCATTTGCACATTCCTTGTTGGATACGATGAGGAAACTAATGGATATAGGTTGTATGATCCCATTACCCGAAAAGTATATGTGAGCAAAGATGTAGTATTCAATGAGATTGTATTGCCTAGAAATATAAAAGATCTTGAGAAGTATGAGAAAAGGGAATGGGTGCCTCTTGAGTATACAAAGATTGATGGAGATGGCAAGAAAAAGGAAGGACCTAGAACCGGATGAAGTGCATGAAGTCATAGAGACCAAAAGTGCGCTTCATATACCGGTAGACATTCATGAGAAGCTGAAAGACTAGAATCCATGAAGCGGTGGCAGTTTCTATGAGCAGAGTGGCAGACTGCTCTTCTTACTCTGGTTTGTCTACTTTCTTTTACTTTTTTGCACCATGGTAAGAGGTAATTGTACAGTGGCAGCTTGGTGGTATAGACGTTCTTCTATGCTACTTCAAAAGTAGTATACAGGTAGAGCTGATGGGGACTTGTTTAACAAGATGGTTGTGCTCATTTATCAAGGATATATGGGCTCCTTGATGGGATGACGAAAGTGGAAGACTCCCACACAGGGTGACCCTTTCAGTGGAGATTGCCGAGCTAGGGGATTATATAGGAGTTTCTATATCTTGCACCAGGCTTTAGGGGAGGAGTCTGGCAGTCGGGCTTGTTCTAAGTCTATCCAGCTTTAGGCTATCTGTGACCCCGACAATGCAGCACTCCACTATGCACTGCAGACACAACATTTTGAGAATCAGGTTAACCAGTGATATCTGTCTTATACTTCTTTTGTATTGTTGCTACTCAATTGAATAAGTTTCTCTTCATAGAGGATGAAGATGTTGAGGTTACTCCTGTAGTAATCCTCTGTGAAGTTTGAAGCATTGTACTTTGAACTTATTATCATATAAAATACAAAAACTTCCTTTTCTTCAAAAAAAAGAAAAGAAGAAGATGCATGAGGCTTTGGAAGCCGAGAGTGCACCGGAAAATGAGCAAGAAGGAGAACAAGGGATAGCAATAGACACTGGTCATGCAAGTCATGAAATGGCAGAGAGTAGTGGAGCCACAATAGCTCAAGGATGGAGCAGACGCAAAGAAGTAGAGCGACTAATCCTTTTGACACTGAGTTCTATGGTAGAACCAAAAAAGTACCAGAGCCGAAGGTGATATCTTACGTTGTTGAACCAGGGACAGTTGAGCAAGCATTGGCGAGTCTAGATGCCGCAAATTGGAAGGAGGCCATGGAAAGTGAATTAGATTCCTTCAAGCGGACTGGGATATATGAGCTAGTGCCTCGGCCGGGCAACAAAAATGTGGTGGGAAGCCAGTGGCTATTTAAACTCAAGAAGAATGCCAATGGGTGCATAGAAAGATACAAAGCCCATTTGCTAGCGAAAGGGTATACACAGGAAGCTGGAGTGGATTACAAAGTTATATTTTCTCCAATTGTAAAATTGATTAGTATAAGAGCTTTGATAGCGCTTGCAGTGCAAAAAAACATGGAAATAGAACACATGGATGTGAAGACAGCAATTCCTGAATGGGGATTCAGAAGAGGAAATATTCATGGAGCAGCCCCAAGGATATGAGCAAGGGACTAACATGGTGTGCAGGTTAAAAAAAGCGATATATGGGTTGAGGCAAGTGTCTAGGCAATGTTATCTCTGCATTGACAGATTTTTGACATCAATTGGATTATAAAACTGAAAACAGAAGGAAATCTTTACATGTGGAAGGAGAAAAATGCCTGATAATAACACTGTATGTCGATGATTGCGTCATTGTTAGCAATGATAAATCTCTGCTAAGAAAATGCAAGATGCAGTTGAATAGCCGCTTCTAAATGACTGATTTGGGAGAACTAAAAAAACTGTTAGGGATGGAAGTCAGAAGAAATAGATTAAAGGGCAAGCTTTATTTGACTCAAGAGCAGTATATTAAGAAAATGTTGGCGAAATTCAGGATGCTTGAATGCAATGCTGCTAAGAGGCCGATAGCACCAGGCCAGAAGATTAACAGTAACATGTTCCCTAAATTTGCGTCCGAAAGGAAGGAGATGCAAACAAAGTCATATTGTGAATTAGTTGGCAGCCTATTGTATGCAACAAACTGCACTAGACCAGACATTGCTTATGTAGTTAATTTGCTTAGCAGATACAATAATAGTCCAGGCATCCAGCACTGGATGGCAACTAAACGAGTACTGAGGTACTTAAAAGGGACAATTGATCATGACATTCATTTTAAACGAGGTCAAGGAGATGAATTGATTGGATTTGCTGATGCAGACTTGGGGAGGAGATGTAGACGATAGAAAATCTACATCTGGGTATGTCTGTAAGATTGGGAACACAGCAATATCCTGGGCGAGCAAAAAACAGGAATGCATAGCAAAATCTAGTGCAGAGGCAGAATACGTGACAATGTCCTTGGTAGCATCGAAGATCATATGGCTGCGAAGAATGCCCAGAGAATTAGGTTACGCATGCAAGGATGCTACCGCACTGTATTGCGATAATAAAAGTGGAGTTGCAATGAGCAAGAATCCCACTTGCCATTCAATAACGAAACATATAGAGATCCATCATCATTTCCTAAGGGATGAAGTTGAGAAAAGCAAAAGTGAAGTGAGATATGTTGCTACAAATTTGCAGCAAGCAGACATGTTGGCAAAAGTTTTAACAGAGCCTAAATTGCATCAAGCTAAAAAACAAGTGGGAATCCTGGCCTATACAGGTTGAGGGGGAGATTGAAGAGTGCAGCATGTATAAGGGATTAAAGAGCACAACATGTATAAGGTCTCCACGTGGAGCAGAATGAGAAGACAGTTGGAGGCATGGATACCTTAGATGGAACCGAAAGAAGGAGATTAAAAAAAAAAGGCAAACAGTGGATTTGAAGTAGCGTGGGAGTCCTGGAGAGCATGTCGACCTGATTGGAATCGGATTCGGAGAGCGGAGGTCGATCTGGATGGGGAGGCCTCCGATTGATGCCGAGGAGTCGATATATGCAAAGCAGCAGTGCCGTGGTCTGTCACAGCAGATTTCATAGTCGGATGCTTGGGCTATCGGAGTCAGTTAGTCTGTAATTTTGGCCATACTTTATTATCAACAACTCTTACGAGTGGGAGCAACCCATGGTTCCATGTTTAACAAGCCGGGTTCTGATACCTCCTCTAACATGGCAAACAAAACTACCACGTGGCGCGGCGTGAGTGGACGCGAGGCCAGAATGCCACAGTGGTTTTTAACAATGCGTTTTACAATATGGAGCCAAAAATACCCTCCGAACCAATTGGGAAAATATATTACTGTGACCAGATTTTGTTGTAAGCTGCATCTTCCGCCATAGTGCATACACGAAAATGCACGAGAAGAGATCACATAGCAAAGGAGGAAGACCTAAACCCACAAAATGGCAGGTTTACAAACGCTTGAAGGGGATTTATAAGCATGTTCCTGCAATGATGGAATGGGACCTGCTTCCTTCGGAGGTTGGCATGCGCATCTTAGCATTTCTACAGGTTAGGGATCTTGTTAGGATTTGTCTAGTATGCAAGAATTGGAGGGATACAATTTTGTATTCTCAGTACTTTAAGAAGCTTCATTCCAGGCTTTGCCAGGCCGAAAATTATATATTTTACCATGTTGTATCCTAGCATTGGACATTTTGATACTAGTAGTAGCAAAACAGCAATCTTGGCTTTTTATAATCCAGGTCTTGTTTTTGCCACTAATGGGGGACTGGTGTGCACATCTAACTTTCCGCGTAAATGTGAGGTTGGAAATCCATTCATCAATTCATGGAAGGCTATACCTAATCATTCCGATGGTTTTATTCCAACAGACATGATTGTAGATAAGTTATCAGGTGATTATATGATTTTGTCTGTAAGACCAAAATCAGATGCAGATCTATTTCATGCAGAGGTGTTCCATTCAAATGTAATTCATGTAGAGGTGTTCCATTCAAGGGAGAATTTGTGGAGGAAAGGAGGGACATTGGACTGGGATGGCATCCCACACAATGAACTTACTGGTACCTCTAAAGTATTTTTCAGCCAAGCAATATGCGAGTGGCAACTTATGATTACGAGCAGAATCACTTTAATTGGATGGTATTTGATTCTCCATTAGTTGAAGACAGAGACTATTCATTATACATGTTAAAAAACAGGAATAGAGTGGTATTAGTTGCCCTCGCTCTAATGCAGCTAGAAATTCAACTTTGGAGTGGAAGTGCATCGAATGGTGCTCTGAAATGGACATTGATGACTGCATGTGATATGGCAGGAATGATTGAGTTCGTTGAGAGACAAACAAATAAAGCAGATTGGATTCTTAACTATTTCCTGGAACCCAATGGTTCTTCAGGGAAAAGATGACAGCATTGTTATTGCTATTACAAAAGCAGAAGAAGACTTTGAAGATGAGAGTGATACGAGGGAGTCCAGTCTGTTGCTTGAATATGACCTGACAAGATCCAGTCTGTTGCTTGAATATGACCTGGCAAGATGTTTCTGGAAACCATTTGAAATGCTATATGGCCCTGGCTTCCTCCCTGTCCATTTACATAAAGAAGAGACAGTGATGTTTCTTTCTCCCACTTTGTTTTCACCTTAAATCTATGCATCATCTTGAAGGGTTCTCTATCATGTTTCTTTCTCACATTTTATTTTCACCTCAAATCTATATATCGTCTTGAAGGGTTCTCTATCAAGGAGTTGAAATTCTTGGGCAGTTATATTTTGTATGAATTTACAAGTTCATTCAGCAAAGACAGAGCAAACCGTCGTGTAAAGTTGCTGCTACTATGTCTCATTCCATCAGAAGTTACAGCTCGCCATTCAGTCTTAATATTGTGGAGCAAAACTGTGCTGTTTGACTGAACTGTATATTTGCCTTCTTATGCCATATAACTGATGTTAGGATTTGGTCTACTGATTCCAAATAAATGGTGTCTGCAGCAAATATGCTTAACTGAAATGGCAACAACAGGACAGTAACTTCAAATTGACCAAGACGGATATCTCAGAATATTGGGCAGTTGCATATAATTACAACCTTCTTGATAAAAATTACATGTGCATCAAGATATTAAAGCTGGTAACTTTTAAGTGGTCAAAATTTTAACTTTCTGTAACAGTTTTTATACAGAACTTAATCAGAAGTTCGGTATTTAGGATATGAGATAATATAGAAGATTCAGTAGCTGGCTAGAACCTCCCCAAATTGTTGTCTTCAGCTCTGTGGCATGTGAGGTAGTGTCAATCTATACTTGCGTGTCACATCACAGGCAAAAGTTCATTAGAGTTAATGCTTAGGTATTTGACCTCGAACAAACCTGCGTGCTTTACCCTAATGTATGCACTTGGATTTAACTTTTTCGCAGTGACATCGTTCTAGCCGAACATTTGTATACAAGGAACAAAAAGGACATGAAGTCATAATACTTTACACTCTCAAAACATGGATAGTAAACTTGGGAATCAGAACATTTGTATACAAGGAACAAAAGGACATGAAGTCATAATACTTTACACTCTCAAAACATGGATAGTAAACTTGGGAATCAAAACAAACCATCGGTCAGGTTTTCTGCTAAATGAATTTCCGAATTGCTTATTTGTCTAATACAAGGCGGTTGCGCACTATGGGTTGCCCAAGCTAATTTATTTTGAGATACTAGAACTTGTTTAGATTCGTTCCCTGTTTGTTGGCCCAAATATTTATTTATTCATCATGCAACTGTTTAAGGAATTAGAACATACTTGGATGTATTCCTATTCAATACATTTAGCCAAGGAGGCATAATTGGATGGTTATTATTATTGCTATTAAGGTCCAACAGTATACGGCTTTTGTAAACCACAAGGTCATTGAAATTCCTCGATTTTTTCATGTTTGTTTACCTTAGGTAGATTTCCGGTTTACAGCTTCTTGGCGGCGCCGCCCTCACATTCTAACAGGATAACTTATAGAATTACATTTTAAACAAAATTACATAACTATATCACTAACATAAACATTTAAACATTGAAATCACTCATTGTGCAAAAGCTATTGTAGTGCAAAAGCATTGCATTTTCAACAATTCAGAGATCACTGAGTAAAAACACTTGTAGATGCAAACATACAGAAATTAAATGGTCTTAAAGTAGCAGACCATTCGAATTCCTCCAACACTGAAACAATAGATCATAAGTTGCTTATCCCCTTGTCCAAATAAGGAGCCACAGCATTGGAATCGGGGACCTGAACAAACAAGTGATTGAATATAGTGCAAAGAAAAGAATGGCCACCCGAAACTACCAATAAACCATTATCAGAGAATAAAATCAGAACTAAACAAGTAAAAACCGTCAAGAAAGGACTTATCGACATTCCTAACTTCGATGTTTAAAGGGAAATACTTCTCAAGATTGCGACTTGACTTCAGAAAGTTATCGAACATCTCGTAATCAACTAAACCCTTACACTCAGGAACATTCTTTTCCTCAACTTCAGAAACCCTAAGCATATTCTTTTCTTCAACTGCAGCAACACGTTCACTAAGCACAGGACGTGAACCTGCAAATCATACTATAAATTGCAGAAATCAAATAAAAAGAACTAGCAATAAGGCAGGCTCGAGGCATAGGATAGGCTGGGATTGGAAAAGTTTGAAGAAAAGAAGAAATATGAGACGGTCTGGTAGATTTTGTACCACTTGGAGAAAGAAAAGTTACATTCACAAAGCTATAGTGGTCCTCTATGATGAAATGTTAGCTATGTGGACGTTCGACAAGTGCCATTTGAACATGAAATGGAGTCCCATAGCTATTATAAAAAGGGAATTGGATGAACCGCGGGTGCTAATGACATTGAAGCTATATGGAGTTTCACTAGTTGCTAGATGGATTTTCTATGCTCTCCGAGTGAGTACTAGACCTGAAGCAAGTCATCTGACATATCCATGCACATTGTAATTGCTGTAACGGACTCATGGAAAATGCTCGAGTAGATCTTGGTGTGGTGTTTCCTGATACCACCATAAGAGGGTGGGATGGATTTCTCAAATAATGATCTTCCATTATATCAGAACCACTGATTGTGACGGTGAAACTTACATCCAACACATTACTCCTCTCGCTCCCTTCTTTCTCCTTCTTCTGCACATTCTTCCTCATCTCTCTCTGTTCCTTCTCCATCGCTTTCGTTTCCTCCTCTTTCTTCAACTTCTCACGTGCTTCCTTCCTTTCTCTTTGTCTGTTCTCTTTCTTTGCCTGCCTAGCATTTCTTTTCTCGTCTTTCTCAAGCTGTCTCCTTCTCTTAACCTCATCTCTATCATTTTGCTCATGAATTACGACTCCAACATCTTTCTTTGGTCTGCCTCGCTTCCTTGCTGGCATACTAGCATTACACGCTTTAGCAAGCACATTAAGATTATGTTGAGCTCTCTCCGGAGATAAATGCAGACTCTCAGAAGGAACTTCCACAAAAAGTACTGCGGTGGAAAAGGGGATAACAAACTAGGGGAGGACAATCAGGCATGCAAAGAGCAGGCAATGAATCCATGCCTTCAACACCAGGCAAGGAATTTATGTTGCCCCTGGCAGCAGCAGCATTACTACTTTCCGGAGGTCTGCCCTCCTCATCAAGAGAACCCGGGATGCCCAGCCCTGACCTACTAACTCTAGCAAAAGACCTACAAATACCTGTGCTTGCTTCAACAAAGGCGCCACTGCTAGCCATTGAGCTCCAAACAACACCGATAGATATTGCTCCATGCTTCCTCCACATCAAACAATCCCACGCGGCCTGCTTCCAACAAAATTGGGCATCGGGCTGCCAAGCGTACTATGGCTCGCTCTGCTCAGCCAAATACTAAAATAGTTGAATGCAAATCCAACCGTCCAAATGAAACCATGGTCCACAAAAAAACCCAAATCCAACAGACGACATAATTTCCAACCAAAAAAAAGCAACACCCTACCTCCGAATAATTGGGAAACCTGCACTTCCCCTTTCCCCATGCTCCCCATTTCCTCCTCCCTTTGAGAACTCGTGCAATAAATCACCACATTCGTATGCAATTACATGTCATGCAATAAAACACCAGTGATTCGGATGCAATCACATGATCTCATTTGTCCATATTGGGCTTGATCCAATGTTGAAGACTTTCAGTATAACATTGTAAGAAAATAATGCAAGAAAATATTATCTGCCATTTGAACATTGCTTCCACATAGAAACACGACGATTGACATTCTTAACTGATCCAGTACCGCTATAGCTAGGTAGAAGGATACAACATCTAGATAAAGGAAAGAGGCAAGACATTCTATCAATGGCATATGTAAGAGAGAATATGCACATCGCTTTACAGAAAACATTGAATAATCACTCTGGATAAAAAGGTGAGACATTCTATCGGCTTGAACATACGCAGGAGAGAATCTGCACATCGCTTTACAGAAAACTTTGAATCTTAACTCTGGATAAAGGACACTACATTTCATCCATGGCCTTTTTTTGAGAAAAACAAAGAGCCTCTGAGTAAGGGATTGCTATCCCTGTAATTTGTTGTCAATCTCTCTCAATCCCTGTTCTCTCATCTCTAGCATGGTTGCGATTATGACCTTCGTATCCAGTCAGATACCTGTGCATAAGCAGAGGACGTTGTGTAATACGAACAAGATCTCTCTCACACCATGATGAGTCTTTGGTGTCTTTAAGCAAGCATAGGATAAACATACGTGCTGATATGCCCTTCCATAAAATGCCCATATCTCAGATCTGCACCTAGTCAAGCCTACTCTATAGACCACGCAGTGCAAATTTCGGCAATACACAGTTACACAACTTTCAGGAGCACACGAATCTTAACCAAGACCGCTGCTTAAGCTTAGTATAAACAAGCAATTATCTTTAGCTTGGCTCTTCAAACTTCTACTAAACTTATAACTGTAAAAAAGCCTCAACTCTAAAGGGATAAGACATCTGTAAATTACTCAGCAATTGTAAAATATATGCAGTACACGACAACCAAAAACCCTAGCAAGGTGTTTCATTCCATATGATCGTTCCATAAGTAGCACACAAAAATGGGACTTTCACATTTACAAAGCTATATACAGCAACCTTCTAAAGAATAACACCAAAACCGTATGTATATATATACATGATGATCCCACAATTTAGCATGCCGTTGATAGCTGTGGAGCTCACCAAAAACGCCTATATATACATGATACAACTTTAGTTAGTATGTCCTAATAGCCGCGGAGCTGTGCATCACGACTTGTGAGTGGAACATATCTGACAGAACTTGCTGACCACTGGTTAAGTTTTCCATCCAGTCCTTTGTCAACCACCACGAGATCCTGAAAAACATCACCTACAGGAATCACCATTCGTCCACCAGGCTTTAACTGTTCCGTCAGGGCATGTGGTATTTTTGATGCTGCTGCCCCCACATGAATAGCATCATATGGGGCATGTTCTGGCCACCCTTCTCGCCCATCTTGACAATATCCACAATGTAAAAAGGTCACATATAAATTTCTTCGAATATATTCTCCATACATATATTCTGTATAGACTAAAAATTCCTTACCTCCTACATGCAAGGACAAGCAACCAGCTTCCAAAAGATGGGCTGCCTTGCTCCGTTTTACGTTCTTCAGTGACTGCGCAACAAGCTCTGGAATGTGCTCTACACCAACAGCACGACCTTGCTCACCAACCATCAAAGCAAATGCTGCACTTAGATATCCCGTTCCTGCGACAAAAGAAACATCAAATATCTTTCATAACATTCATTAATTCACTCCCCTCATTCCCTGCATAAATCTTATCTATGACTATTATGCAGTCAACATTTATTGCATCTATGCCTTCCATTCCCTGCACAAATTCTATCTATGACTATTATCGAGTGAACATTTATTTGCACCTACGCTTTCCATGAATCTAACAGACAACTCTTATAGTAGTCTTTTACTACAACGTGAAATTAAAATTTCCCATTTTCTCGATAATAAAGACATCTTGTATTTTCTGGCCAAAGCATAATTCTTACTCTTATAACATCAACTTGCCTGAACCAACATCAAGAGCATGCATTCCAGGCTGAAGATGATTTTCTAGCAACTCAAGGCAGGCACCATGCATGTGTGGGGCAGATATTGTTGCATTATATCCAATTGGCATTGGGCTATCAACATAGGCCATTGACCCCTCTGGAACAAACAAACCTCGATCAACGAGCTCCATGATTTCAACCACTTTTCTTGATTTTATAGCCCCACTTCGCTGCAGCATTTCAATAAGCCCCTTGTTGTCCTTGGCTTGAGCTCTCCAATAAAGCTGGAAAACAAAAAGAGTTAACCCATATCGAGTACTAATGCATAGTACGGATTTGCATGCATGATATCTATATGATACGTCGATCAGTTTGTCACCAATACTAAAGCTACAGAAAAAGACATTACTTAACTGGAAATATAACAACCAAGAACACCATCAAGCAGGACACAGCAGCAATACCATGCTAGGTTGCACGAAGGCTCTACCCATAATCCCTTAGGTGAGGTGATGCATTACGTGAACAAGAATGGGAGCAGCATTAAACAAAATTAGATTTGAAAAAAGATCAAATCACTTACTGGCATAGGTAGAAATTCAAGCTCCACCCTATTTTCTGTGCATGGGGCAGGAACTTGTAAAAAAGAAGTTGCTCTAGAAATATTCATTGATTCGCAAAAACAGACTGACTTAGAGGTGATGAATAATGTACATAATCCAGAGAAAAACATGCCTTGTATGATATTCACAAGGTAATACTGATGCGTTCTAATCTACAAACATAAAAGACAAAGATTAGACACTTTATATTATACTGGCTTCACGTATGCAACTGCAATTTGACAAAGCGAAACCCTACATTTAGTAATTTACCCCACAGAATCAGGAACGTATGACTAATGTTTCCGACTATTGTTTTCTCCTCACAGAGACCAAATAAATTCAAAATATACTGAAGGCCATGATAATTACCTCCATGGAGTGTAAGAACTGAGGTCTGCTGCCAGAGAATCCGGAGGCAAGGGTTTGAGGAACCCGATAAGAAGGCAAGAAAACCCTAGAATGAAAAACTGGAGCGAATAAGGATGTAGGGAGAGGGGTTGCGCGACGGAGTCCGACGGAGGAGCATCGAGCAGCTAACAATGTGGGCATGCACATTATTTTTTTTTGGCTCTGGTGTAAGGAAACTTTGCCATGGTCCTTAACATGAACGAAGACAAGTGGCAGAGATTGTATCTAAACATGTATATTTCGCACGTGGCACATAATACATTTTGGAAAAATTCAGGCTTGATGGAGAGGGAATATTCAATATTCTTTCTCCATCAAGCCTGCACGCCGTCCGTCACAAAATAAGATGGGTCAAACCCCATTTTACACATCACCCCATGATTATTGTTCAATGATATGCAAGTCAACGATTTCCTCGTGTTGACTTGGCCCAAACATATCAGATTACATATTAAAATATAGAAAGATTACATATTAAAATATAGAAAATTTGAATCGCCTCTTCTTAATTACAAGAACATCAACTTGAACATTAAAAACACTTGAACACAGCAGCTCATGGAAAAGGTCAAAAAGCATGGGGAGTTTGAACCCCACCGATAGCAATCGGTCCCAGAATGCTTCACCTGGCATAATGGAAGGCCCCAAAGGGCCATACATTATGCCATGGAACTAATCCCATGCACATGATCAAGCACACCAATGCCAATGCATTTCTTTTTGAAGATTTTATCATGTTTTTTGTCTTTCTCATGCTTTTCACAGAGGCAAACATACATGCTTCACACAAACAATGGATGCAACTACAGATAACACAAAAACTCAAAGTTCTACCTCATAGATTCGGACTCTCCAACAAGAAAAGGAATTCAGTTCGTGGTGATATTCAAGAACTGTGCATGCTTTCTTCTCAAACGGTCTAGTTGCTTCAACACCCTCAGTAGCAAAGCCCTCGCCAGACTCATGTGGCACCTCAAAGCTTGCTTGCCTTTCCCTTGCTGTAACAGCAACCTCATCCCATTACATAGACCCTATGGTTTCCTCCAGCTCATGAAACAGGCGCCCAAGCTGGACGCGCAGCAAACGCATGGGAGCAGCCACTGTTTTAGCAAGTGTGTTGATATTCACAACACTAGTTAGCAATTCAGATGCCACATGGGAGCGCTCAGCTTAAGCAGATGCCACAGGAGCATGAGTGATGCCATTAGCTATGAGGTTGGGAATGGAAGCATGTGGGAGGCCATTGACTATCAGGCTAGGCACAGAGGGCGTGCTGGGAAGTGCAAGTTCAACTGGCCTCTCAGGAGGGGTGATGACCCCACAAATTCTTGTGGGCCATTCTCCACACTAGCTTCAGAAGGCAAATGCACAGGCATTCTCTTGCAACACTAACCCTCAAACATCATGAGTATACAACATAAACAAGAACATCACAAACAAAAACAATAACTTCAAATAACATAGATAGGAATACAGCAGAACATGCCATCAATTGACTGCCATTGTGTAATCCACACACTCTAGAGGAATGTATTCAGGTTGCTCAGACATCCCCTCCATGCCAGGTCCCACCTCAGGTCTGTACGCCTCATCACTGATATCAACAAACCCCTCATCCCCATCTCCAAGGCTGCAACCATCATCATAATACCCCTTTCTAGCTCTACCCATCCACTCGACGAATCGCATACCTGCGTGGATGTTAAAGATCACACAACAAACATCATTGGGCATGGCCTATGATGGATTCAGAGTAAGCCTCCAGGCTGCTTTAACTCGATGCTCTGAAATTAAAGCACAATTAGTGGGAAGTATCCATTGGCTAGACAATAAAAATTTCCCGGTCCTCAACATTCGACAAACAGTGTACACAAGAGAGGCAAATGTTTGCTTCCTGCCATGATATTGGACGAAATGATGAGCCTGATGTAAGAGGCTTTTATTGTACAACACCATAATACTTTTCAGATCAGCATCGTGCAACAAATAGAGATCTTTGCCCATCTCGATCTGCCTCTCAGTAACATTATAAAGGCACACTCTAAATGTGTCCTATTTTTCAATGCCTTACAAATTAACAAAACACCAGCAGGCTTTTGAGTTCCCCACCCAAAAAACTTTTGTATGGCGGCATTAACAGCTCTAGGGGTTTTAAGTGTGCTTCTCAAGACTGCTTGGCAATGCAAATGGTCAAGGGTAGATCCCATTTCAAGGGCGGCAATGCCTGCAACAATTTCCTTCTTCATGTACTCAACCATACCATCAAACATCCTTAATGGGACATTAATCCCAGCATAACCTAAAGTACACTGACATCACGCAAACCAATCCCCTCATCCCTCGATTTGCCTTTCCTCTTATTCTTACCCTTTCCATTGCTACAGAAAATGCATCATCTAGATAAGAAAAATTGGCTTCAGGAGGCAAAACATGTTTATTAGACCTAGCTGCCTTCTTCATGCTTATACCCTTACCAAGACCACCAGGGAAGCGAAGACCCACAAGGCCAGATTACAATTGCAGTTGCCACAGACCACAGTAAGCAAGTATGCATAGAGAATCGATACCCCATTCAAATCAACAGACCCTAATTTAAACAAAGCACTCACCTGCAATTCCCACTCAACTGGAGCTACTCCTGGAGCATGTATCTTCTGCCCTTGTGCAAGGATCCGCCGCCCTTGAGCCATCCGGCAACATTGAGCCATGGCAAACATGTGGCCAAGCATCAGAAATAAGAAAATGTGCTCGAGGTCCACAATAGGAAACCCTACCCGTCGAAATTAACCAGAACCAATAAAAAACCAAAACCCCATATGCGCTGACATCAGATTTGTACCATATTTACATGCGAATATGCCCAATAACCTTACTAAATCTTCTGTAATAAAATATCCTGGGAACATTTTGGGAACTTAATTGCTGGAGGGGCTTCAGGCAATAGTGAAAATTAAGATTCTTGGGCAGTATTGTATCATAAAGCGTATATTTTGTATCATTTGAGGAGTTTATTTCCTTTTAGATTATTTAAATTTCAATATTCTTTTTTGGTGTGTGTTAGATGGTTTTTGTGCCCATGGTGAGGGAAAAAAAAGGTGGATGTGATTTTCTTGGCCTAATTTCTAGGGCCTGGATAGGTTTCCACACCTCCTCCTATTTTTTTTGTGCAGAGCATGGGTGGTCTGGATAAGGGTAGGAGGGTCGGATTTTCGACAAACAGCCATGGCCTGTGAATCTATCGGATCAACGGGGCTTGCACGGTGCTGAGCATTTCCCTACAGTGATAGCCATAGCTTGTGAGGCCCTTCAATCCGGCTGCATATTCTAACTTACATGTTATTGCTTGATTTCAAAAGCTTTTGAAAGTTTTAGGTGGTCGATTGCTTTTTATTTCTTTTTTACATTTATTGGAAGGGTATGTTTAGGGAATTTAGCAAGGCCTTCCTTGTCCAATTAATGACTTTAAAATAAGTAGAGGAAGTCAGATTTTTGATAGATATGCAACACAACAACCTCTGTTTTTTTTCAGGAATAGATGGAATGTGAAGATGCAGTAGATCGGGAGGTGGAAGGCCTCCTCTGTTTCCGTCTTTGTTGTTTCTTGTTTGTACAAGGTTTCTGGTGAGGCCACTGAGCTTGAAGGTTCAAATCCTTCAGCCTGATTCGGGATTTTTTTTGTCCAAGTGTATTTCGTTTGCATATTATAGTTGACAAACATTTCTAAGGAGAAAACAACAGTTTGCTTTTCAACTCTAAAGGTTTTGTTGTTCTAGATGAGTTTAAGAGGGTTTGATACCTTCCAATCACTTTGGTTTCGAGAATTTCAATTAGACATAAGGTTGTTGCATGCAATTGGGGGTTATTGAAAATACATGCACATGATTTTGGCACCTGGAGGCTTTCTGACGTGTGTGTGAGAGCTAGAAACCACTCCAAAAGGGGAAAGTAGATATGGTGGAGAACAAGACAATGCTTTCATTTCAACATTCTGTAAGATATTGGCAAGCATTTGTATGATGGCAAAGGCGCATGCAATTGGGAGGCTATTGAAAATCCATGCACGTGATTCTTACACCTGGAGGCTTTTAGATGAGCGTCTATAAGCTAAGGGGCACTTCAAAAGGTGGGAAGCAGATTTGATGGAGAAGAAAATAATGCTACTATTCTGTTCAACACTTTTAAGCAAGCATTTGTAAGGTGCCAAAGACTCGCCAATACATTGTTCGCAACATTGTGGCAGGTCATTCAAAGAACATGAGTGCTTTTTGTCTAGAGACTTTCAGACGAGTGTCCGAAATTGCAGTGGCACTTGACTACTTTCTGACACTCTCATGAAAGTTAATAGCTGGTTGTGACTAGCAATGTCAATCAATACTGAAGGATCTTTAGTTGCACCAGCTTCTATGGAAATGATGATAGACGGGGACGATCTCCTGCTAGCACAATACCAACCACCACCTACACAACACAGATCCATCAAGGCAAGAAAGATTTTTGCTTTAAATAACAATAACCTCCATTCCAACTTGTGTGACGGGCTTGCCAAGCTGGCCTCTTGCGGCAGCTTGGGGTGCTAACCTCATACCATTGGTACAACCAACTAAGTTGTGTTGTAGTTGGAATCAATTAATTGAATTGAATTGAATGTCATCTACGGACCAAGCCATATCCTTGACAACTTAAGAACAACTTGAGGTAATGAATATAATCTCATTCAAATTCACAATCAAGAACACAGAAACATAGAATGCCATAGGCTTGTATTACCCAATTGGATCTATATAGTAACTGCAATAGTCCAAAGGCCTATAATAGACAAATAATGCTCAAGTTTACAAAGAAATCATAAAAGCCTTGCTAAATGCACACAAGTTTAATTGAGATAAATTAAATTGAATTAAATTGTCCTCGAAGACTAAAAGGCATAGGGACCCAAATAACAGATATATTAATGTTCAGGATTAGAAAACCCTTGCCGAAGGACTTTCAAGGGTAAAACCTTACGAGTAATAAGCTTGCTGATAAAGTGTGCATTTGTTCATGTTATTGTCTTGATGAAGGACACAATTGATCTCGTGTTCGGGAGATATGATACTAGTACCCCTTCTGAAGACATCCGCAACAACGCATCAGCACATGTAGTCGTTGGTTAGGCATAACCAAACATATCGTGCCTTGGTAGACCTAAATGCTTGGCAATTTTAAAGAGTATGACACTCATCTTTAATGACTCTTAGGTCAGTTGGCAACATTGGCAGATCCTATTTCTTGCTCTTCCTGATAGCTTAGGCTAGACTGCTAGATTTCTTAGATTTATGTATTTTTGATGTGATGGAATTTTCTAATCTTTTAGTTTACCATTACGTTCATAATTATTATATACCTATACTTGTGCCACCTTGTGAAGAGGATGCTTGATTTGAATTTCGTGCTAAGTTGATTAGTTGTCTTTCATCATAGGAGGCAATAGGTGGATGGCTCATAGAAACGACATGCCTGGAACAAATGTTAACAGAAAATGTGTGATATTATTCTGTTTGTTGCACAATTGATATTATCATGCCTGTTGCACGATTATCTTATTGTATTTCCTAAAGCCCAAAACTTGTAATATCTCGTACAAGTGGGTTATTGCCATCAATGTCTCCATTTGCTATTATTTACAAGATTCATTTAACATATTCTAAATGACCATCAAAGTGAGCAATTATTTACTTGTTTGTAGGCAAATTTTATTCTAGATTTAAGCCATTTTCACTTAATAAAATAATTGCATAAATTCATGCTACCTTAATGTCCAATGCCGCATACTCGAATAATGCCATCCGTGCAGCCACAGAACGAAGTTGCACCATTGAAGCTCCAATCTATCATTGTTCAATAAGGAATCTGGACCTTCTTGCTCATTTGCTCGCTGGTAACTCAGCCTTGATCTCAGAAATAACGCTCTTATTCTCCAAATCCAAAATCTTAACAATCTGTTGTGCTGCAGCACACATCCAATACCTATTTGGATGGAAACACAAATAGTGAATAATATTTCTTGCATCCAAAAAGTGTAATCTCTTTCCTTTTGCAACACCATCTTTTCTACCACTAGCACAAAGGGAGCTATCATAAGAAATCATTACAGCATTCACATAAAGGCTTAACTGGATTAGTAGTATCGTTGTTCAGTAAGGAATCTTGGCCTTCTTGCTCATTTGTTGCGCTGGTAACTCAGTCTTGATCTCAGAAACAACGCTCTTACTCTCCAAATCCAAAATCTTAACAATCTGTTGTGTTGCAGCACACAACCAATACATGTTTGAACTAAAACACAAATAGTGAATAATATTTCCTGCATCCAAAAAGTATAATCTATTTCCTTCGCCCAAATCCTTAAGCATTGCAACACCGTCTTTTTTACCACTAGCACAAAGGGAGCTATCAGGAGAAACTGTTACAGCATTCACATAAAGCCTTAACTGAATCCCAACCAACATAAACTATAATTGGATTAGTAGTAACAGGTGAAAATCGGACACCACTAACCTATCCACCATGAGCATCACCATCTTGGATTGTGTACTTGCATTCACCAAGAGTATTCCACAACTTAATGGTCTTAGTTCCAGATACAGAAGCCATGGACTACTTCGGTCGTCGGATCCGTCAATCCTATGGCCTAGATCTTATGTTGGGGCCTCTGGACGCCCCTCGTTTTGATTATAGTGAATTATGATTGGGGGCGCCTATGATTTTGAAATATGAAATACGGGTTTGCCTAAGGTTTTGAAATCTGAAATACGGGGACTCGAACCTCTATCAAAATAATTCAATGGCCTAATAAGAATGCATTGACCAAGACAACCAGTAAGCTAATGTGATTATTTTTTCTATTAAATCTATGTTTTTTTATAACAATCCACTTAATTGTCTTAAGAATATGGTCTATGAAATACGACTAAGGTACCATAGTCATTTATAAATCGATATCAAACCTCCCTGGAACCCCCTGTTGTTTTCCTACATATTCTAAAAACGAGGTGCACCCTGGACTACTTCGATCGTCGGATCCATCAATCCTATGGCCTAGATCTTAAACGAGGTGCACCCTGGACTACTTCGATCGTCGGATCCATCAATCCTATGGCCTAGATCTTATGTTGGGGCCTCTAGACGCCTCTCGTTTCGATTATAGTGAATTATGATTGGGGGCGCCTATGATTTTCGATGATTTTGAAATATGAAATACGGGTTTGCCTAAGGTTTTGAAATCTGAAATACGGGGACTCAAACCTCTATCAAAATAATTCAATGGCCTAATAAGAATGCGTTGATCAAGACAACCAACAAGCTAATGTGATTATTTTTTCTATTAAATCTACGTTTTTTTATAACAACCCACTTAATTGTCTTAAGAATATGGTCTATGAAATACGACTAAGGTACCATAGTCATTTATAAATCGATATTAAACCCCCCTGGAACCCCCTGTTGACAACCAGCAAGCTAATGTGATTATTTTTTCTATTAAAGCTATGTTTTTTTTTATAACAACCCACTTAATTGTCTTAAGAATATGGCCTATGAAATACGACTAAGGTACCATAGTCATTTATAAATCGATATTAAACCCCCCTGGAATCTCCTGTTGTTTTGCTACATATTCAACAGAAAAAGCAATACTCAAAACATCCTTAGTATGACACCAAAACCAAAGGGCAACATCCCAAGATCCAGAAAGTGCAAACTGAGTATAACAAGAGATTACCACGTCTTGAACAAAATGGGCATGTTCAGTGAGGTTGCAATGGATCCATAACTTGTTACAATGGAATGTAGTCTGAAATCCAAGAAAATCTTTCAATCTTCTCTGGCCAAATCTATTTGTACGAAAGGTTGGTGAGAATGTAGTGCTTACTTCGTATAGGAAAAGTTCGTTGCCAAACATAAATTGTATGGAGCCCTCTATGAAGCAGTTGTGGAAGTAATGCTGGCCTTTATCATCACAAAGGGTGTCGTGGGCACCATAGAATTCGCAGTATATGATGAAGCCTTTCTCCAAACATGTGAAATGCAGCTGCTTGGCCGCCTTCTCTTCCAGGTTGGTGCTACATATTCTAAACAAGGTACGCCCTGGACTACCTCGGTCGTCAGATCTGTCGATCCTACGGTCCAGATCGCATGTTGGGGCCTCTCTCAGGGCCTCTGGGCACCTCTTGTTTCGAACATGATCAATTATGATTGGGGCACCTATGATTTTGAAATATGAAATATGGGTTCACCTAAGGTTTTGAAATTTGAAATACGGGGACACGAACCTCAACCAAAATAATTCGATGTCCTAGAAGGCTTTATAACAACTCAATTGTTTTAAGAATATGGTCTCTGGTTTCGAGCATGGTCATTTATACATCCATATTAAATCCCCTTGGAATCCCCTATTATTGTGCTACATATAAGGGTGAAGTATTCCGCAGGAAAATCGACCCCTTTGATAACTTTACATTTGCTATTGCCATCTGTAACAGAGCAAGGAGACACAAGAAATTGACGATTTACAGAGTCCTAAATGATTCGGATATGTGATATAAACGGGCCTGTGGAATGGAAAGCCCTTGTTTAGATGCTGCAAGAATGCAAGAATCAAAACTCTTAGGTGTTGAGGGCCGCATGAAGAAAGGCCTACCCTCGGGTGTAGCAGCTTGCTCCTGCTAGATTCACCAACGAGAGAAAACCTCTCCACAGAAGAAACCTAAGGAGGGGAGGCTTGAAAAGAAACCCTAAGGTAGGCTTGGTCATTTTGTGCATGTGAAGCACAGAAGGAAATACCATAAAATATACTAAGAAAATACATACATGGGCAAAACCAGTGGGAAAAAAAAGGTTGAAGAGAGAAACTCTGAGGGCGCGCTCTATAAATATATACTATATACCACGAGCTAAATACATGCCACAAATCATATAAGAACCGTTGTAAAATAGCCGTATAAATATACGTTCTGCGCGACGAACCATTTTTTTTATTTTAAACTCGAGATGATCCTGTTTTCTAACCCCCTAATCTCCTCAGTTGATAGAGTTCTCTTAACATCTACTTTAGGATCCTGATTAGGTTGGGGTGGATTTACAGCTTTAGCTCCTTGAGCCTGATTGCTATGACGTTCTTGTGGACTTTTACCACTAGTGCCCCTTGGACTCCTCGTCAATAATTGTTTACTGGTATCAAACAATTTAATTTTCCTCTCAACAGTTTCTTAGCTTGCTGGACTAACTGGAGTTGCAAATCCTTGAGCAATTTATTAGCATGGCATTGCTCAATCTTAGTCTCTGCAACTTGTCTAATAATTCTCCAATTCTTGTTTTTGCATAATCCAACTTCCCTGGAAGTTACATGGATCGGAATCAATGGCTTTTCCAGGAGAAACATATAATTGAGAGTGTCATTCTAATTCCTTTTTTCCTCCCAGAGGAGAATAAATTTCTTACTCTCTCTATTCTCCATCTTGAGGATTTTTCTTATCCTCATCGAGGTGGTTTTGCTGGAACTTGGAAGTCAAATCTTCCAATTCTTTTATCTCGTCTTAAGTTGGAGCTTCTCATCCAAATTGGGATTTTCCACTTCCTCAGGGATTAGACGCAACGCCCATTAAGGGATCAGCGGGCACCTCGATTTCCTTCTCCATCCCTGTATCAATTCTTGGCTCTGATGCCAATGAAACAGACTTGTGCCTCCAGCACTAATCCACCGCTCCCTTGGAGTCCCAAACTCTCCCGCTAGTGCAAGCGCCCCTGGCTCTCCTGGATGGCTGACAGAATCTGTGGCAACAAGGTATAGAGATAGAACAATCCGATAAACGCTGGATTCAACCCGTGAAGGTCGGGCTGCCCGTATGCTTTAGCCTTCGATCTTTATGTACTAGTCTGGAACCAGCTCTAGTACTTCCTGGGAGAGACCAGATGGCTGAAATGCAATATTCAACCTCCCTGAGGCCTGCACATGGTCGCTTAGGCCATCTGTTGATGGATCTGCCTGATTCGACAGACCATGTGTTTGCTGCAGTCGTGAGCCAAAAGTTTGGCTCTTAATTTAGTTGTGCCCAATGAGGTGGTGCCATCTCACCACCTTTAATGCCCTTATTATAACATAATTCACTAAGGCTCATTTTTTATATGTTATAATACTTTAATCTATGCCCCCTAGTAATGTTCATAACATGTGCATTTTGGAACTTATCTCGTTCAAATGAAGAAGCCGTCTTTATGACCAAGCCATGTTGCATTTTGGAACTTATCTCGTTCAAATGAGGAACTTATCTCGTTCAAATGAAGAACCCACTGGGCATAAGCTATAAACTCTCTTGAATAATATCTCGAGTTGTGGAACTTATCGCGTCCAATGAAGAACCCGTTGAGCATATGCTTTGAACACTCTTTAATAATGCCTCGAGCTTCACCATCACTATATAGATATTAGTAGTAGGGTTTGAGATAACTATCAATCCTGGCCGTCCAGAGGTGCCACATGTAGATATTAGTAGTAGGGTTTGAGATAACTATCAATCCTGACCGTCCAGAGGTGTCACATGTGCACAATCGACGGCCTAGATCGCGTGGGAGAGTTTCATGAGATTCTAGGCAATCCTGAGCGTCGGACGCGCCAC
>JAANSK020199986.1:0-14524 GCA_011763485.2 Isoetes engelmannii
TTTGACCCTGTCATGTTCGAACAACCCTATCTCCCTTCTCGGACCTCAGATTGAGGTGTAGTTTTTTGTGTCTTAATTTCTAACTCATGAAGAAAAATACAAAAATAAGGAAAAAAATCATAAAAATGCTCTTATCGAGACAGTTTTACTTTATTTAAACATGAAGCAAAACTGACTTGACCCCCTTGGCTTTACCTAAGCATAACTCTCAAGAATAGGGACTGATAGATTTTTAGGTATTTTTCCTATATTAACGTGTATATTAACTGCCATATAGGGACTGCCATATATTACCGTGTAGAAGGGTTTGATTGAATATTGAATATTTGATTTTATATGAATTATAAAGTGAACAGTGCAAATGCACTTTTTCTGGTCCATCACGTGATGACTCTAGTATTAACTAAAGTAGTCCTTAAGTTATTTAAGACATAATTTAGTTTTGTAGATACAAAGGCAAATAATCTAGGAGTTACATGCATGGAACTTTAAGGAGATGCGAGAAAAGAGAACCAGTGTTTCGAGAATTCTAAGAACAAAGCCATACTCGAGGGCAGACATCAAATTTGATACAATTTATCCAGGTACAATTTGAATTACTTTAGTAGGAACAGCTACTATATCTCAAAATACTATACTCTTGCTCAAAGTGGTCCACGAGTAGGTGGCAATCAAGAATTGAATTGGTCCACAAGTAGGTGGTAGCCAAGAACTGAATTGGTCCACGAATAGGTGGTAGCCAAGATTTGGTGGCCCACGAGTAGGTGGCAACGACTAGTATGTGAAAACCACGAGTAGGTGGTGAACACAAAAACCATGAGTAGGTGGTAATTATGAACCAAGGTGGAAGCCACGAGGAGGTGGTAACCATGAGTTGATAATATTTTATGTTAGGGGAGTAGCCTTAACGGATATCATGGTTGGGAACAAAGTCAAAGGCAAAAGGCAAAGGCAAAAGGGTTTTCTAGAAAGGCTAAACTCGCAGTGAGCTCTATAAATAGGACCGGAAGTTCAACTGGAAATATCTCATCGACCAGAGATCGTAGTTGGACAAGTTTTACATTTCTGGAACTGGCTCGGAGTCTAGTTTTCGAGTTGGGGCGGCCTTCTTCTGGTTCATCTATATGAGGGAGAAATGGCGAAAAGAGTGACAAAGGGTCAAGGAGGACTGCTAGCTCGAGAGAGGAGCTACAAGTGGATGTTGAATGCAATGGAGAGCTCCTTTTAATAAGGCTTTGGGTACTAATTTGTGAAAAGTTCCTATGTTTGTTCAGGTATTCAGCTAAGATCGTATCAAAATGTAAAGCATGCTGTCAAAACTTTCATAAAACAAACATTAATAATAGAGCTTTCTCCTCTTACCGAAGTATAAGAAAATGTATAAATACAATGCTGAAATGACAAAATGTACAAAGATACTTGTGTTCAATGGTTCTTTGTCCTTCTTTGATTTTGTCTTAAAGACGACGCCCGTACTTGTTCCCTTGATATAATCAATAACCTCGTGCTAAAGTAGAAAAACAACAATTCAAAATACATGAAGGTGCATATTGCATATAGAACAAGCATAAGAAAGCAAACTCAACTTTTCTGGCACAAATCCCTTAGAAACCATTTTCTTCTTGAATGCCTCATATCCACCTTTTTTTAATATTTCTTTCAGCATGTCGTCGGTAACAAAACAACCAATGATTCAAGCCAAAAGCACGAAACGAATTTTGTCTTCAATGACATTACTCCTTCGGAACCAGTGCGTTGGTTGTTTTCCCGCTTGGATGCGGCATACTTTTGACGTTCATAAGTTTTTCTACATGATTCTAAAAACCTTTTCCAAGCGTCCTCGTCTACATGCATTGGTCTTGTACCATTACCAGCACGAATATTTCTTCGAAGATTGTCACTAAATTTGAGACACATCACGAGAAATTGATATAGATTCATTATGGAAAAAATAATCTTAATATATTCTTACCTCCAATCTCTGCATCTTTTCTTCAAAAACCATATGACGTCCATCTCACTAAGTCCATCCCCGAACTGCTCATAAATGTACTTCAACGTCTTTTGTATGTGGCAAGGCTTGATTTGTTTGAAATGTTTGCCCACATCCCTACAATACGTCTTCATAGCATCTGATTCTTTCTGCTCAAATTCTTTACCTGCATAATCTCTTAGCAGCTCTCCTTTGAAAAAGCATACCTAATTTAAGATCTTGTCAGCATAGTTCCTTAAGATATTGCAAAAGAATAGTTCTGAGCGAAAAGAAAAAGAAGGCTCTAAAGTTAACTTTCAAATATATAGCAGAGAAGAGAAATGAGACCAGAACTTTGTTAAAGTTGTTGTTTATATTATCATGCTACATCTTTACTAGATATTGTAGGGCAAGGTACCCATGTTGAGCATAACCGGACATCATGACATTCCATGACAACAAATCACGAGCTGACATGTCAAGGAAGACTGCAACCGCCTCCTCCAGACTGCCACATTTGGCATACATATCAACAAGAATATTTTCTAAAGCTGCATTAATAGTAACTCCATCCCTACTAAGCAATTGGTGTACGTTTCTACCTTGCACTAATACTCCTATGCTGCCACCTTCAAAACACTAGAGACAGTAACTTCATTTGGCAGAATGCTGTGATTCACCATCTTTTCATAACATTGTAAAGCTAAAAAGGTGTCCCCCTTCTGGACAAAGCCTGTAATTACCGCATTCCAAGACACCAAGTTTGGCATCATACCATCCTGTTTCATCTTTTGAAAGCATTCTAGAGCTGTAGAATTCTCTCCATTTTGGGCATATCCTGCAAGCATTGCATTCCAGAAAAATTACATGCCTCTTCTAAACTCTGACACATAGCATACATATGGGCCAGCATAACCACATGCTTAAAAAAGGAATTTTTCGTCATCTATGTTCACTGCCATAATAGAACAGTCATCATCATCTAAACAAGATAGCACATTAAATAGTGTACATAGCATAATAGGTTGGTTAATTCATGTTTGTATTTTCCAAGGTAAAGAAGCATCAAAATGGATTCTATTACATAACCATGGTCATGTAAACAAAATTTCATAATATATATCTTCACTTTTCTTGCGATCTCATCCAAGTCAAGTACACTCCATATGTTCAGACCTTGTCTAGAACTTAGTCTTTTGTCCTAGCAAAACTAGGTAGATTCTAGACTGATGCTTCTACAATTATTGTTTCTAAGTTCCATCTTTAATCACTTTCAATCACAATGTCTAGTTCTTTGTTCATGCCTAGTCAACAAACTAGCTCATCTCTTCTTTTTTCTAAATTTCACAACAACAAAGCTTTTGTCAACATGTCCAATTCTGGCTTTCTATTTTTCTTTTTCCAACTAAGCACAACAAACCGTCAATACACTTTCACTGTGGTGTAACAGTCAAATCATCCTTTTTTCACAAAAACAGCAAATGCCACACGTATCAGCTAATGAAGACCTTGCATAATTAGGGTTTAGACAGAATAACCAAGAGCAGCGTGTTGCTTATCTAGAGCCATAATATAACTTATCACTACCATAATAAAACAGTGATCATCATCTAAACAAGACCTTGGGCCTGAAGTTGTCCATTATGAGATAGGAATAAGAACTAAACAAAGGCCTTGAGACTAAAATTGTCCAGAAGTCCCCTTTAAGAACCATTTAAAAAAAAATGAAATATCTTTGAAATAAAACAATAAATATTTCCTGGGTTTACAAGGAGTAAACACACAAACTGCTGCATTGAAAACTCAGACTTAAATCTACAAGTTCTTAAAGAGAAAGAGAAATAAAAGTGTCAGGAGAAGCACACTAGCTACATAGCTCAGATTTAGATAATTTCCAGGCAGTTGTATTTCATTAACAATGTCTCTTACCACTTCAGGTTGAGGCAATTCTTCAATCCCTTAAAACATTTCTTGTGAATCCATCATATCTTCCTCATCATCATTGTCATTCAAATTTCCTAGCATCTGTTCCTCAAACAAATTTTCAAGCACGTTATCTTCATTAGGAACTAATCTTTCATTGTTAACCCTCTGTTGCTCCCTCTCTTTACGCAATTCCCTTTCTCTCCTCCTCAAATTCCTTGAATTACGAGTTTCTACAACGTAAGCTGGAGTACTTGGTTCCCCAACAAATATGGCTCCACTATCAATGACAACCTCTACCCCTATTCTTAGAAGCAGGATTTTTTATCACTTTAAGCTTATGAGGGCAATTTTCTTGGGTGTGCAACCCTTGCGTTTGACATATTCCACATATTGGTTGGTAGCCTACTGGTTTCATTGGATTTGGATATTGGGGCGCAATGTGTCCTATTTCCTGACATCTATAACATTGAGGAGGCCTTCTTCTAAACATTGATGGTCTTGGACACAAGGACATATTCTCTATAGCCATACATTGGTTGAACTTGGTACCCTTGATATTGAGGGGATCCTAAAACTTGGATTTGAGTTCTTATCATCCCAAATCCTATCCCTTGACGTAATTGAAAATATTGGTCCGTTCTATGATTTGTTTTCCCACAATTTCTACACGGAGGCTTAAATTCAACAGGTGTTGGACATTCACTAGGGAGGTGACCATACCCCTTACATTTCACACACCACATGTTTGTTCTTTCATTAGAAATTTGTGGTTTAGATTCCGCGCTTTTTATCCAATTTAATTGTAATTCAGTCATTTGCTTCGTCAAACTTTCAACCAATTTATCTTTAACCTTTGCAAGTTTAATATCCATAAGTTGTTCAGGTTCTTTTATGGGCAAGGTTGGGTAAGTTGCATTAGTTGCATCTACTTGTGTTTTATTATAATCAATTGTACCCATCATTGAAGTAAATGTGCCAATAGGCATACCTGACATATTTTCAATTGGAGTTGCCTCTATAGGAATATTTGGAACCATAACTGGTGCCATGCCAATCTTGGCTTGTTCCCAACTTGAAGCATGCTTAATAGCAGCTTCTAAAGTGGTAGGAGTTTGGGCCCTTGTAAGAAAACCAAGGTCAAGTAGTAATCCGTTAGTAAAGTACCTCACTTGATCTTCAGCAGAAGGCGGAGGCTCCTTTTACGCAACCAATCTTCTGCATCTAATCACATAACTCTGTAAACTTTCTCCTGGTAAGAGTTTAATATAATTTAACTCATCACTTACTCTTCATGCAAACCCCACTGGTCTGAATGCAGTTAGAAGACCTTTCTTTAAGTCATCCCATATAAAAAAAGGAGTAATAAATTTAGTAGCCCAATACCATTCCACAGTACCATCTTGTAAGGTAGCCGAAAAAAGTCTCAGTCTTTTCGCATTCCCATCCTCCTCATTAGCCTCACTTATGGTTAAAACGGAATGTACATGTGAGTCTGCATCTACACTCCCTGAGGCCGAAAATACATGGTATTTCATTTTAGATGTTTTTGCCATCTCGGCTGATTTTTGTCTTTTTTTTCTCCCTAAGCTCTAGTCTAGCACTACGTTCGATTTCTTGTCTAGCTACACTCTTCTTTCTCCTTCTTCGTCAAGACCCCAATTCTTTCATCAACAATGATTGCTCTAGTTAAATTTCTCGA
Organism: Isoetes engelmannii; assembly: GCA_011763485.2. Lineage (NCBI taxonomy): Eukaryota > Viridiplantae > Streptophyta > Lycopodiopsida > Isoetales > Isoetaceae > Isoetes > Isoetes engelmannii. The sequence continues at coordinate 5,598 of JAANSK020199986.1, forward strand.
AATGCTTCCCAAAAATATGTCGTGTGTACACGGAACCCAAGATTCGCAGAACAATGCTTTGATGAAATGATAAATTGTAAAGGAAGTGAAGAGTTAGGTTTTTTGATGTATTAAACTTTGGCATTCTTATCCCCTGTTTTAATATTGAGATTTCTTGTTAACATGTCCACTTTAATCATTTTTAATATGATTAAAATGTGCCCTTTCCTTTCTTATATTTTAGTTAGGTTTTAGATTTCATATTAGGTTTCGGATTGGTCTTTATTAGGTTTCGTTTCTTCTCCAACGAAATAGGGCAAAAGCACTAAACATGAATGAACCTGATTCTCAAGTAGCAGCTATGGCAGCGAATCCGGCTCCAGATCTTCACTGGTTCTTCCACGTCTGACTCTTTTTCCTGCAGGTTAAGTTTCAAGGCAAATGGTGATTTCTCTGAAAACGAAACAAGGAAGGCAGTAGCCGTTAGGTGGTAAGGATTAGGATAAAATGATTTGGCTCAGGGTGTTTCTCAGGATTTCAGCTTGGCACATGACATGTTTGCTTCTGGTTCAATCAGGCTACAAGTGTTTGGGGTCTGGGTTCGGGAACTACTGAGAGGCAGAACTCTGTGAGGACTATTGCGCCAAACAGCAGCTCCTGCAAAGAGATTGTCACGTGGGATTTTGATAAAGGATAAGCAAACGAGAAAGCGGTGAAGCAAAACTGCGAACAAGAGTGAGTCAGTCAGTCATCCGCTTTATTGATCAAAAGGTACAATTGTGCTACAACAGGCTCGCTACAGAGGCTGAGCGCTAGAACAAGAAGCAACCACAAAATTGGGCTAACTTGTCTAAACTACTAGCCCTCAAAACATAGTATATATAGTACAGATGGCCTCAGGCCCATAATGGTGCGGAGCTAACTGCTACGTGATCTATGCTGATAGAATATGCTCCACTATCAGCGCCATAACTACCGGCGGTGGAGCTATGATGGCCGAGAATCTTGGCCTCCTCGCCTGTGCCTCTTGGATGACTTGGGCGGCTCCTTGGGCGTGCCTTCAGTGGCCTTGCCGTGCCTCTTGCTACTCTTGCTAGTGGGATCGGGCATGGCTGACGTGCCCATGCCAGTGTCCTTGTCCTTGGACTCCTCCTTGTGCAATAAGTAAAGGCCTGTGGTCCTGTCTACACGGTCGACCACACGGCCAACACTCCCCCCACCAAAAAACACTTGATCGTTTGACAAATTAAAGGGTGGTAATACCTTGTCAGGGGGAAACTCTGGCAAGTTCTGACAAGTGCTGTGAGGATGAGAATTAAATAAGTAAAGGCCTGTGGTCCTGTCTACACGGTCGACCACACAGCCAACACTCCCCCCACCAAAAAACACTTGATCATTTGACAAATTAAAGGGTGGTAATACCTCGTCAGGGGGAAACTCTGGCAAGTTCTGACAAGTGCTGTGAGGATGAGAATTAATAGAGTGTTCAAGAGCCACATTTGCTTTATAGGTGATGGCCTCTGGGGTGAATTGTCCAAGCTCCTTGCGACCGTAGTGCAGGAACGAATTCGTGATGAACTCGGCAAAGCCTTGATGAACAAGGATGTCGGCATAGGCGCACTCAAACATCAAAGAGATATCCAGACCAAAGGTTTTGCAATCTGCATTAGGGTTGCAGTAGAAAATGGCACGGTCACGTGCAGTTGCACACTGTAAGAGTTTTACAAGAACTGCACAATATCCTGCTTGTCGATTGATGGAGGGATCTGGACTAGTTTTGGCACGTTCAATGACCAGATTAAGGCCATAAATGGCATTAGCAGTGGACCTCCATCCTCTTGAATTTGACATGTACGCCCAGTTATTGGTGGTGTCAAGGTCGGCATTTTCTTCCCAAGGGTACCTGCATACAAAACGGGGATCCCAGTGGAGATCTGAACTAATACTGGATGGTGTTCAATTAGCATGATAATTGAGCATATCTGTCCAGATTTCTCTGCGCCAATCTGCATGAACAGTGAGCTGAAGAGGAGGTGCACCAAGTTCCTCATACGTGCTCTCTTCAAATCTGCCATTATGCAATGGCCAGAACATCTTCTATGATCTGATACCGCAGATTTTGTAGCTCTGGAAATGCCATTAAAGATAGAACATGTGATGGTTGCCATTCAGTGGGTGGAGTTTGTTCTTGCAAAAAGTTTTGCAACATCTTCAAAGTGCCCACATACTGAAGATACAATTGGGCAAAGCCCAATCCAGATGGGTTATTCATGCAAGTGGTGAGCTCTGCGACCATTTCGGGAATACAGAGGTCCAATTCTCTTGCAAGTTCAGGCATATACTGGGTTGTCATGAGGGCAACCTGATTAGGATCCCGAAGACAACTATTCTGGGAATCAAGGGGCATAGCTGGCTCCCTTTGTGGTGGAATATCTAGAGGATTAGTGGCAGTGAATTTTTGAAAGTGATGGTCGAGGTAACAATCATGCATCACATATGCCAAGGGGGCTACAACACGGAAGACGAAGGCTTCTTCATCTTGTGGGGCGAGGTGGCCATAAAGAATCAAGGCAGTGAGTGTGCCCTTGTTCTCAGCAGAGAGTTCTGGCCACAGGCGCAAGATATCTGCAGTTTGCAGGGCTCCACTAATATCGCCACCATGAGAAAGCCACGTAAGCAAAAACAAGTGCTTACGGGAAAGAACATAAGTCTGGTAAGAACCAGGGACAGTAAAATCTTGAGGTATTTGAGTAGCTACCTCATAATACTTAGCAGCAAGAATCTCATTCTGTTCTCCATACTGCTGCAAATCTTTCTGTTGATTGACAAGAACAAGAATCCTACGATCCTTGTCTTCCAAGGTCTTTTTATAATGCTGGGAGCTTCCACGGTGAGAGACTCCAGCCAGTGATGCCGTGGGCGTGGCCTGTTTAAGTTGAGCAACAGCAGCTTCGGCATCCGTCTTTGAAATCCGCAGTGCCTCAATTTGTCCTTGCAATAGTTCAAGCTGAGCTTGAAGGGGGCCAAGCTGAATTTCCAGTGCTGTGGCTTTTTGCAGTGCCTGAGCATGAACATGCTGAAGTGCTCGATGTGAATCCTGTGCCTTATTCCAACTGTCTGCGCAGGGATTCCATCTGTGTAGTGAGTTGCGTCTGAAGTTGCACATTCTCACCTTGAACAGTGGCCAGTTGGGCTTGTGTCTGTGCATGGGCCTCTGAGGCAATCTTCAGTTCGTTGCAGAGAGTGAGAACCTGGTTGTGCTTCCGTTGATCTGATTCTTCAACTCGAGCAAGAGTGGCACGAAGCTCCGTGAGATCTCGTTCCTTCTGATCTGCAGCATCCAAATCAGCTACAACACTGGTGAGCAGTTGCTCACACTAGTCAGGGAGGTCAGTAACAAATCCATGACAAAATTGTTGAAATGCATACACAGCGGCACACATTGGTAGCAGTTGTGCTTCACCTTGACGGTTACAGGAGCCAGAGGAATGCTGTCTTTCACCTGTTTCAGACTGTGGTCGTCGCACAGTTTCAGATTCCAGATTGATGACTTGAGGGACCACAGTGGGCCGTGCCGGGGCAGGCACTATGGGCACTACCATGGCAGCAGTTGCTGCAGCAGGGGGCTGAGTGAACTTCCTCACTTTCCATACCATCAAGGGCTCCAATTTGCTGTGGTATGGTGGTACGGGACAGAGAGGGTGAAAGCTGCTCACGAGCGGGCTCCTGTGGAGGAAGATAAAAGTTTATGATTTGCTGGAAGTGACCAGCAATGGATACCATCTTCTTCTGAAGAGGATTTTTTCTTAGATCCTTAACAGTCTCAATGATCTTGTGCATGATTATATCTGCCCAATCAATGGAGAGCTCGGTAAAAATAGCAACCTGAGCAAGATTATAGACAAACCTGTTGATATTGGTATTGGAGGTCGGCTGTCCGAGAAAGTGCCTCCATAAAAACCTTATAAACCCTGTGTTAGGTCCAGTAAGTGTAAGCTTCATTGTTGGACAGTATGGGACAACCGGAAACTGGGTTATATCATACTTCTCGAGAACATTATAGCCAAGACCCTCAGAGCATTCGGGTAACTAAAGACTTGGCGCAATACTCCTTTAGACACATGCATAACGTTACCAGGAACAACTGTGGAGATGCGATCACCTTGTTGGGAAAGACAAGCAATGAATTCGCAGATCTGCTCCTTATGCAGCACAGGATCTTTCAAAGCCATGAAGGCAGAAAGCTGCAATCGGTCAAGCAAGTCTAAATCAGACTGTGTGAGAGTGTCCGAGTGGGCAGCAGTGGCAAAGTCCAGGCATTGCAATTCTTTTGGTGCTCGAGGAACAAAGGAAATTTGTCGGCTGGAAGAAGCCATAGTCGTTGATCCAAAGAGGAAGAACCGAAGACGGAGAATGCAAGAGGCGGAGACAAAAACGATGAAGGCAATAGGGTTCGCGCCTGTTGAAGAAGGAGTTCTTATAGGCATTCTAGCCGAAGGATCACGACCCTTCAGTGTTGCCAGATGGCAAAGATCCAGAAGGTAACGTTTGGGGTTGCATGCCTTAACGGGTGTAAAAGAGATTAAAGCTTGAACGGTTGAGATCAGTTGATCCAACGGTGAGGATGTACTGGCGTGCAGGCCAAGCCGTAATAATGAGAATTACTAGTACGAAAAGACGTTTCCAGACGCCATTAAGAAAGGCAACTCGATAAAGTGAGAAGTAATATGCTGTAGATTTTCTGGTGAGTACGGAAATCTCTGCAGAGGGTGGCAGATGCCACAGAATATTCCTATAATTAAGCACGGTGGTTGCGCTGGCCAGCAAGGCAGTCGGTGAGACTATAAAAGGCAACACTTAGGCTCAGCTGAGCACCAGTTCACCAAACTCTTTCTGCGTCTTCTGCATCTTGTTGTCCTTCGCTGCTGAAGAATGTCTCGACCAATTGTGAATACTTGTGCTACAACCCACCCTTGTTTTGCATGGAGTGGCTAACCTGCAAAATGGACTGGATGGACCTCTTCCGATTGAAGAATCGCGGCATTCCGATGGACGGATGGCTTGCAGGGCAGTTGGATGATCCGAAGGATGAGAGGGGAATGCCCATAGAAGTAATTCTGCACCTGGATTATGACTGGCAGAGTGGGATGTACACCATTCTGCGGGTAACAATGTCTCCTCGCCACGATCTGCATGCTGGCGAGTATGATAAGTGGAAGGAAACTGATGACTCTGGTGTAGTGCGGGAGTGGAAGTGGAACGGCTAGGTTGTACATAATGTAAATAGATAGCGCTGTAGAAAAGCATTTTTTGTGATTGTACCCTTTTTTGCGCGATAAATATAAAGCCAAAGTTTTTGAAAAATTCCTAAGTGGCTTCCAGTGAATCTGTATCAGAACTGTCATCTTTATTGAAATTGTCTTTTGTTCTAAATGTCTTCAATCGAAACAGTAAACTCATGGTGAATGCCATGTTCTATGCAAGGGGCCTAGAAAGCTTTGGATTTATATTCACCACCATTGTCAATATGGAAAATCTTAATAGGAAGGCCAATTTGAGTTTCACAAGTTTGCGGAAAGCTTTGAAAATATCAAATATCTCAGACTTCTTTTTCAACAGATAGGCAAAGGCATACCTTGTGTAATCATCAACGAACAACAAGAAATATGAATAAGCCCCAAAAGAGAGTGTAAAAGGACCACATATATCAGAATGTACCAACTCAAGGATTTGTATAGCAAAATGTGGAAAGGATTGACAATGAAGCTTACCCATGGCACATGATGGACAAACACCTAATTTGGCATGTGTCTGTAATTGCAAATCATGGACAATAGCGTGCTTGAATGGCCAAAGCGTGAATACTATCAGGGGTACTAGAAGTGGTAATAGCATATGCAAATTTATCATCTATGGAAAGTTCCCATAAATCATTACGCATGTGTGCTACAGTCAGAAGCTTTCCATCTTGTTTGATCTTACACCACGCATCAATAAATGTGATCTTGAGACTAAGATCCTACAAGTCGTGCCACGGAAATAAGATTCTTGGCTAACCCTGGCCCATACAAAACTCCTAGCAACACCCGAGGTCCTGCCAACAACTTATTGCGTACCATGATCAACCATATAAACAAACTTCTGGACAGTAAAAAAACATGACAATTTTATAACCACTGAGTAGAACTAACCATATGGGCAGTAGCACCCGAATCAATGAGAAAATTAGCAAAATCAAAAGCACGCAATACTCGAGCACAATCAGTCATGGCACAACTAGCACGTTCAGGATGCTCATGAAGAGTAATGGCTATATCATGCTTTTCATCATAAGCCTTTTTATGATATGTTACCTCAAGATGACCAGTCTTACGATAGTAATTGCATCTATCATGATCAGATACGACATCATATTCAGCTTTATGAAAACAATCAATGACAGGATGATTTGTCTTACCACAATGAGGACATGGATGAAATGTAACACGTGGACGATGAAACATACGACCACGACCTCTCCACGACCATTGGCTATATCTAATGGCTCTTTACAGTCTTTAATCCGCTAGGAATGCTCAAGCAAAGATATACAGATACTATCAAAATCAGGATTATCTTTTTCAGCTAAGACAACCACAATAGTTTCAAATTCAATTGGCGTAGACCGCAATAACAAAGAAGGTAATTTATTGGAGGAAACAGGTTCACCGGCTGTGGCTAACTATTCTACCAAAGACTTAAATTTATCAATGTGGCCTTGCAAAGACTCAGAAGTTTTATACTTAAGGTCATCTAATTGATGTCCTATATGGATGCGATCATTCATAGTCTTTTTTTGATAAAGTTTTTCTAGCTAGGCCCACATATCATGACTACTAGAATAGGAGACAACATCCATTACTAAGGAATCTTTTAAAGCAGATAAAAGATAACGTTTTGCCACAGTATTTTTTGTCCCAGGCTTGAATCGCAATGACCCATTGATCATACAGAGTCCCTGTTATAATTTTGGCACCGGTAGTATCAACCGGTTGCACTGGACGAAGGTAAGAACCTTGCACAATATCAAGTAAGTCATTGCCTTCAAAAAGTTAAGGCCATCTTAATTTTCCAAATGGGAAAACCAGTTTCATCAAATATGGATACAATCCTTTGACCTATAGGATATCCACTGATCACAACATTCGATAGTGTGGTTGCCATGCCTGTTCTTTTATGTGGAGAATGGCAGAAGATAATCAGATTAGAATATTAAGCATGAAGAATATCGCCATTGCTTTAATAATATATATTAGGATATAGGTAATGCCACTCTATTGTTTTTAGAAATAAATTTTGGCATATGGGGAATGTCGCTCCATTGCTATTATATTAACGCATATGGAAAATGTCGGTCCATTGCTTTTATATTAGCATATGGGGAATGTCGTTCCATTGCTTTCAGAAGTAAAATTAAGCATATGGGGAAAATCGCTCCATTGTTTTTCAGAAGTAAATTTATATGAGCAAATAATATGGGGAAATATCACACACATTACTTTTACATCTCTTTTATGGTCATGGAAGAAATAATTTGTTCTTTATCGTGCATATACAACCTACATGAAGATGTTTGTTATAAGCATGGACAACACTAATGTTAGCGCTTTTCAAGAATAAGCAAACGACGGGCTCCCTTAAGTATGAAGGATACTATGAAAAACTAATATAAGCCACAAGTAAATGATTCAAAACCATAAAGCATACCAAAAAAAAAAACTCTTGTGTCACACATTCTATCAACACTACTTTTCTTCCACAGTTTTAAAATAGGGTTAGTTACCAAAATTTCGATAACTCAAGAAGTACTTATTTTTTCCACTGATTTTTGTTTCTACTTAAACTAGACTGTCCACTCTTTTCAAAAAGCCGAGTTATATTAAGAGAGAGAACCTTTCAAAGTCGATATGTTTTTGCTCTATAGCTACGACGACCCACAATATTGTACTTCTAATTTCCTCTTGCACGATATAAGCTATATGAATGTCTCAAGATTGATGTTGTTACCTTCGTTTTACCTTCCGTCAGAAGCTCTGCCGAAGCTTCTGTTCCTGTAAAAGTTTGTTGTCAATTCCTTGCAGTATCTATAAACTCGAACTGATCCCAAAACGAATGATTATATTCATGAAGAGTGCATGCTCTTATATACAATGAGGGCTAAAAGGCAATAGCACTTTTAGCTCCTTGAGCCAATAATAGACAAAGGACAAAGGTTACACACGTGTGTAAATATGACACGTTCCAACGGGCAATAGGGTTATGGGCATAAGCTCCTGCTAAACTGAAGGATGATTCACTTCATACTTCAAACTACGTTGCAAACTACATGCTTTACCACTGATTTACCAGCTTGGTTTTGTGTCAAAGAGGTCCTTACGAAGTTATGCTTGCAACCTCTTGTCTCTGTCCACGTATGCTCAAGCCCTTCATCCTATCTAATCCTCTACAATGGACTGGTCATATTCTGCCCATTATCATATCTTTAAGGAGAGAACATAATATATTGGAACTGTGGAAGTATAAAGCCTACTAATTCGTCTTCCAGCCTTAGCCTTTATATTATTGTCTTTATCCTAATATTGTGAGGAAATGATGAATGCAGTAATCATATTACTTTTGTATATTTACAGTTTTCAAGCTAGATGATTATACACTTAGGTGGTACCATCTTTCTAAGAGCCATTTTAAATACAATTTATTTAGAAGATCCTGCAGAATTATTTGGAGCCTCAAACTCAAAGAAAAAATCTCTTAAATTGGTCTATTTCATGTCATGATCATCTTCTATATATAATACTAAAGCGATAAGAGGATAGTTGATTTTTTTTTTCCATTTTTGTCCGTCGGATTATCAGTTTTGTTCGAGGAGGCGCGCCCGATGTAACCTCATGCTAGGCTCCGTGTACATT